>JAODAL010034538.1:0-44118 GCA_025379985.1 Phyllomedusa bahiana
TCAGCCAATCAGCTCTTTTCTGTCTTTTTACTGTATTTTGAATTATCCGCCGTTGGATTTGACTTCGGTCCAAACTCATCAATAGGATAGAATGGGACTTTGTCGCTCCTCTTCTGATTGGCTGGTTTATGGCCGGACCAATGAGAATACGGTTTCAGAATTTGAATTACTGTATTTCCGGCAATTTCCAATATCATATTTCTTGATATTGTGCGTTCTCGAGTTTGGAAAATGTTTTTTTTTTTTTTTTATATGTGTATTTGTTACATTCAGCTCTTTTCTGTGACTGTTTTGCGCCTTTATAAAGGCGATATTTTTCGGGGAAACACACTCCTGCTGCACGAGAGCGGGTGAGCGCCGAGAGGACTTCTGTCCTTCGTCTTCGATCCGCTTACTGTATGTTCCGATCCTCGCTTCACTTCGCCTCGGCCGGAGTATTTGACCAAAAAAAAACAGGTCTGCCTTGTCAGAGCTGCCCGAGCGCCGCGACTTTGGCGAGCGCGATGGTACATGCCTCGGACTCATACGAGCGCGCCCACGTTCCCGCCCCGAACAGAACGCCTACACCGTGCCCCACCGCCGCCCACTGATCGCCACTGCCTCCCCTTATGCGGGCCGCAGCCTGGAAAGTGACCGAACGCTGCATCCGACAAGCGGGATTCGGGCTTGGGAGGCGCAGTGTACGGCCAGAAACTGGCGTAAAGCCCCTTCATACATGTTCGCCCTAAGTCTTGGTGAACTTTTCCATGTATTCTTTATAGAGCTTGTCTGTGTTCGCCGCCGCGGGGCCCGCCTCCTCTCCCCCACCCCCATTGACCTTCTACAGCGGTAGATGCTCTTTAAAACTTCTCTACCTAACTACATAAATCTGCCAATCTACTAATCTAACTAAATTGTAAGGATCACAGCTAACAGTAGAGGTTTTTCTCTGTGAAGAAATAGAATAATTTCGCTGAGCTGTTTGGACACAGGAGAGCGCACGTCTCTTTGCTCCTGAGTACGCTGAGAGGACACTGAGGCCTGAACAGGGAAACGCTGTTCTTGTAAAACGAGGGTATTCTGATTTTTCAGCCCAATTCGCAACCATACCATCCCAATCATGACGTCGCACACACATCTCACCCTGCTCTATTCTGTACAAGCTGATTTGCTGGCCGCCAAAATGACAGGACAGCACCGAAAATGGCGACGATCCTAATAGATGATGCACAGATTTTAACCTAAATTAAACGCATGATCTAAAAATTTTCGATCAACATAAAAAACTGATGCCGATTTCAACTTTGTCGATAATAATCGCTCAACACTATTGTGTACTTTTCTTTGGATTTCATGTTATATTGGGGGAAATCTGCTGCACAAATCAGGGAAGAAATTAGACGATACCTTTTAGAGCCTGAGTATATTTGATGGTAAGCTTTCAATAGTCCCAGCTCTATTCGTCAGACACGAAAATGAAAATTCAGACTTTTAAACACATTTGACAACAGTCTTCAAAGGATTTAAAAAACGTAAAAAATAACAGAATGCAATATTAGCGGAGAAAGGCATATCATTTACAACAGGTCAATAAATTACAAACTTGTGAGGTGTAACAAGAGGGACATTAGCTCTTGCTTTTATCTGTTTGCTGTCAGTTAGTAATTTGTGGCCTCTGTAGACAACCAGTTCACAGATCAGGTGAAATGAAGCATTGATATGAAGCCCATATTGCAAAGTTTAGAACTTTTGCATTAGTTTACATTTTCATTGCCTCCTCTCCTTTAGCATCTTAAAATGTCCCCTGATTCAGTGTACCTGCTGTTACTGTGCGTTAGGTAATTGCCACAAGGAAAGGACAGGAGAGACTATTGTCCTTTTGTAACACAGGTTGGAGATCCTTAGCAATTCTTCTGGGTCTCTCTGTATGAGAGCAATAAACTTACCACATACATAGCATGTTATGGTTTTAAAATCATGCACTTTGTCCCAAACATTTGAATTACTGTGGTTTGCAAAAGTATTCATACCCCTTGAACTTTTCCTCAATTTTAAATGTTACAGCCACAAACTTTTTTTATTGATATTTAATGTGATAGAGCAACACAAAGTAGCAAGTATTTGTGAAGTATAAAGAAAATGCTACACGTTTTATCAAATCTTTGCAAATTTGAAAACTAAAAAGTATGGCATGCATATATGTTTAGCCCTCCCTGTACTTCTGATACCCTAATGAAATTCCCTAGTGTGACCAATTGCCTTTAGAAGTCACCTGATTAGAAACTATAGTACATCTGTATGTAATTCTTTATGAATATAACTACAGCTGTTCTATAAATGTCCCGAAGGTTTGTTAGAGAATGTTAGTGAGTAAAAGGTATCATAAAATCCAAGGAACACAACAGACAGCTCAGGGATAAAGTTGCGGCAAAGTGTGCTTAAAAAATAGCCCAAGTTCTGAACATCTCACGGAGCACTGTTCAATCGATCACCTGTAAATGGAAAGAGTGTCTCACAATAGCTAACCTACCAAGAAATGTAGGTTATCTAAACAGCCAAGACAAGGAGAGCACTACTTAGAGAAGCAGCTAAGAGGCACGGGGTCACTCTGGAGGAGCTAGAGACCCACAGCTCATGTGGGAGAATCTATCCACAAAACAACTATTAGTCTTGTACGCCACAAATCTGGCCTCTATGGAAGAGTGTCAAGAAGAAAGTCCTTTTTGAAAGCAAGTCATAAGAAGTCCCATTGGCAGTTGCAAAAAGCCGTGTAGGAGAAACAGCAAGCAAGTGGAATAAGGAGCTCTGGTCAGATGAGACCAAAATGTCAAATGATGTGTGGAAGAAAGTCAACAATGCAAAACACCCTGAACACACCATCCCCACTGTGAAGCATGATGGTGGCAACATCATGCTGGAGAGAGACTTTGCTTTATTAGGGACTGGTAAGCTTGTCAGAGTTGATGGGGATGATGGAGGGAGCTAAATACAGGGCAATCCTGAAGGAAAACCTGTTAAAGACTGCAAACGACTTGAGCATAGGTTCACTTTTCCAACAGGACAACGACCCTAAACCTACAAACAAAGCTAAAATGGAATGGTTTACATCCAAACATATTCATATGTTACCATGACCTAATGCAGACCTAAAGCCCATTGAGAATCTTTGGCAGGACTTGAAAATTGCTATACACAAACGTTTACCTATCAATGTGACTAAGCTAGAGCTATTTTGCAAAGAAAAATTCCAGCTTCTAGATGTGAAAACTGGTAGACACATCACCCAACAGACTTGAAGATGTAATTTTAGCTAAAAGTGGTCCTATAAAGTATACATATGCATGCCACACCTTTATTTTGAAAAGCGTGTATATATTTCCTTTACACTTCAAAAATACTTGTTACTTTGTGTTGGTCTATCACATAAAATATCATAGAATCATTTAGTTTTGTGGTTGTAATTGAGATAGGGCGTATTGATTCTAAAGCAGTGGAGCGGAATTTTTATTAGATTTCAGGAATAAGTCTGGTTGCTGAACGAGAGTCGAAGTTTGGGTTACTTCGCGCAGTGAACGAGTGTGCTTTTGATTTGGTAAAATGGCTGTGAAACACATTGGCCTTACATGGGGGCAAAGAACTCTGGGAGGAGAAGGGCATTAGCTACATGACTGTGCATAGATGAAGCAATCAGAGACGGTGGGATTCTGTGACGTCACGCACTATATAAGTCCCGGTCGTCGACGCCTGAGGAGCTCATACCGCTCTCACTGTACTGATTAGGGAAGGTGCTGCCACGGCTGCTTATGATATCTCTTACTAAAGAACTCATTTTTATACAGCGATTTTGGGGGGTTGTCACAGCTTGTCTCAGAGACTGCTTCCTCTTACGTTCTAATTCTAATTTTATGGAGTATTGGACTGAAGTCCAGTGTGCGTCCAATGCAGCTGATATACCATTTTAATGCTATCTGCTCACAGCCACATTGAAATCCAAGGGTTTTATTAGGCCTGTTCCTGTTGTATTCATTTAAAGAAACAGCGATTTTTAATCCAATAACCACTTCATTTTTGAGTGCTTGCTCAATTCTTTTGCCCACAATTTACTCAGGGTGTTTTAATTAAGGGGCTTAATTCAGGTTGTTCTTCTGTTGGGTCACTAAAAGAAACCGTCTTTTTCACCACCAAAAAAGAAATTTTTCTGTAGCATAATTCATAACGATGGTTTTATTACAAGTTTTCTCGTGTTGATTGTACCGTAAATACAAGCCATTTTACCCGCTACCAAAGCTGGTAGTTTTTGGTTGCTCATTCTTTTTGCGCAAATTTACTCCAGGGGTTAATTATTAAGGTTGTTCTGCTGTGGTGGTCACTAAAAGAAACCGTTCTTTTCAACGCCAAAAAGACATTTTTCCTGTAACATAATTCGTAACGAAGATTAATTACAATGTTTTTCTCTTTTTGTGTAGCGAAAAATACACGCCATTGTAACACGGCTACAAGCTGGTAGTTTTTGGTTGCTCAATTCTTTGCGCAATTTACATCCAGGGGTTAATTAAGCGTTGTTTCTGACTGTTGTGGTACTAAAGAAACCGTCTTTCTTTCACGGCCAAAAAGAATTTTTGCGAGTACGGCATAAATGTACCGGATGGTTAATTACAAGTTTTTCTCTTTTTGGTTGTAGCGAAAAATACACGCCATTGTTAACATGCTACAAAAGCTGGGTAGTTTTTTGGTTGCTCAATTCTTTGGCGCAATTTACATCCAGGGGTTATTAAGCATTGCTTCTGCTGTTTGTGGTCTATAAAAGAAACCGTCTTTTTCACCGCCAAAAAAAGACATTTTTCCTGTAGCATAATTCATATCGAAGGTTAATTAAGCCTGTTTGTGCTTTACATTCAGTAAAATACATCAGTGTTTCGTAAACGGAACATACAAGCAATTTTCTCTGGCCATTTGTGGAGCGCAATATATATCCAAGGGTTACCAAAGCTTCTTAGTGGTCATTTGGAGTTAATAAGGGTGTGTATTTATCATTACAGATATCTTCTCTCAAACAGTGATTTACATTTTAGAAACAAACAGTATGTTCAGACAGAGAGGTGGCCGGCTCTACACTGCGAGTGGCAGTGGGCACAAAAATTCTGGAGCAGGCCCAGGTTCGGCAGCACAGCAAGGGAGTCCGCAGCACGGGTCACTCGGTTGAGGCCAGAACTGGCCGTGTCATCTAGCGGTCGTGTGTTGTTCCGCAAACCCATTGATTTCTTGATTGGTTGACTAGGTAATCACTTCCTCCCAGATGATATTGACAACCCCAGCCAAGAGTCGGTCGGGAACATCAGACACAAACCTTAGTTGGCATGGCCCGGGAGCCGGGTGTCATGGCCCTCACTTGTTCTCAATACGCCTCTGCTCCCTCCGATTCCCTCCAGGCCAGAGATCTATTAATGTGGTTATGGGGCTCAGCGCCACTATATAGCGAGATGAACAAATTATTATTTATTATTATTATTTATTTTTAAAGGCCATTGATATTCCAGTGCGCTGTACATTCGACGGGGGTTACATACATTAAATAAGTTCAAACGAGTACCAGTGGATAAGGAGATAATGACAATTGGCAGAAGAGGGAGAGAGGAACCTACCCGCAAGGTGTGCTTTACAATCTACAAGGAGGGGGAAGGAAAGAGGAACAGGGGAGAGGGGCCAGACATGTGTGATGGGGTAGTACAGTGGCAGCCAGGGTTATTGTAGGTGTATAGGCAAGCCTGAAGAAATGGGTTTTCAGGTTGCTTTTGAGAGCTGGGGATGAAAGTGGAGGAGAGTTGATGTGTTGGGGCAGTGCGTTCCAGAGTGTGGGTGAAGCACGGGAGAAGTCTTGGAGACGGTTGTGAGAGGAGTGCTAAGGGGAGAGCAGAGGAGAAGGTTCTGTGAGGAGCGAGAGTGCTGCGTGGGGGGGAGTATTTGGAAAATTTGGGGCAGAGATGTATGGAGGGGAGAGGTCATGGAGAGCTTGTAGGTCATGTTAGTAGGCTTGAAATGAATTCGCTGGGCAATGGAAGCCAGTGAAGGGATTGGCAGAGGGGAGAAGAGAGGCAGAAGGAGCGAGGAGAGAGGTGGATAAGACGGGCAGCAGAGTTAAGGATGGTATTGAAGGGGAGCGAGGGTGTTGCTGGTGACGGCCATGAGAAGGATGTTGCAGTAGTCTAGCGCGGGAGATGACAAGGCATGGACCAGCATTTTTGTAGTGTCAGAGCCGTGGAATGAGCGAATGCGAGAGATGTTTATCAGGTGGAGGCGGCAGGCAGAGGTAAGGGCTTGGATGTGTGGTTTGAAAGATAAAGAAGAGTGCTAGGATTTACCCCAAGACAGACGGACTTGTGTGGGGACCGGTTGAAAGTGTAGTCGCCGTTGACTGTAATGGAGAGATCAGGGGCAGGGGTTTAGAGTGGATGGTGGAAAGCATGATGAGTTCTGTTTTCTCCACATTAGTTATAGGAGACGTGATGAGAAAAAAAAGAAGGAGGAAATTGGATCGTTTATTTCGAATCCTAAACGGACCCCCAGACACGCATTAACAATGTGCCAGTGTGTTTTACACTACTTTCAATATAAAACACGCATCGATGTTTCCAGACGAGTGAATCGCCGACTGACAATAGGTTATTACATAGACTTCAAAACCTTTGGGCCATGATTAAAGGGGTTTTTTGCACCACATGTAAATGTTGACATGTCATCCTCCAAAATGGGTATTTATCACTTTTTTTAAATATATGTGATTACAAAAAGTTTAAGCCTCTGAGAAGCTACAGCCTTAATCAGATTGCCCTTAGTTTCTGAATGTTTACTTTGTCAGGCCAGGGACACGACAGGATTCTGATCTGGTGCACACATTGGAATTTGCACTTCTTATCTGATGACAGGTACGATGAAGAGCTGGCACGGGGCTGGGGAGAAAAGTGCAGTGTATGGTCTGTCTGCTGTATAGAGAATCCACTTGGTGTAATGGTATAGTTGAGAACAACATTAGAGACGACTCCCTTCTTCCTGCTCTACTCAACTCCCTCCCTCTCCCCTCTGCAGCCGCTTTGTTTATCTTCTCTCCTGAGCAGATAGGAGGTAAGGAACTCACTTCTTGGCAAAACCCCTTTAACAGTATAGGACATCCGATGTTCAATAAATATATAGTAGTTGTATTGATTAAAAGGAGACAACGCGTTTCGTGTATCAGACATTTCATCAGGTTCTCATGGAACATCTCATTCTAATGGAATCTGATGAAGTGTCAAGTACACAAAATACATTGTTTCCTTCAATCAAGTGTTTACTTGTGTCTTTTTGATGCGTCTTCAGGATCCATTTAAAGACATTGACATGTCAATTCTTGATCCGAGAGACTTTGGCAGATCTCCATCCAAGTAATAGTGATCACTAATAAAACATCCACCTGTGCGATTTCCAATCATTAGCACAGGAAAAGGATCTGACACAGACACATGCAATTTTTACTTATGGTGCATTCACATGGAGTGTTGTTGATGCATTTTTGCAGAAATAAACAGCAATTAATGCTGTGCATTTCTGCAAAAAAATGCATCAAAAATGCACCAAAAAATGCTCAGTGCGAATGCATCCATAAACCTGTCCGTCATATGGTGCTTAATAATGCTTCCATACCATGCCCACACAATACAGCCACTGCTTAATTGGTTTGTGCATGGATTTTAACCTAGGACCCCTATACCGAAAGGCAACAGTGCTAACTAGTCAGCTACATTATAGCTACTCACAGCTCTTTACATAAACAGACCTTTGATTCACTACAGTGAGCACACTATGGGGAAAGGCATGGTGATGTCAAGCCTGCTGGGTAAAATGATATGCAGTTCAAACAAATCATACCCACCCCCTTTCGATCTGACTGAAAGTTGAAGTAGGACAAACCAGTCATGAAATGCCTTAGTGGTAAAACCCCTTTAAGTTTTCCATACCCAGTTACCTAGAGCCCTTATTTATTCTTGTATCTCTTATTCTGATTAATTTTGTCTAGTGTTAATTTATCCGCCCTGTTTACTCTTCTAGTCTGTCTTGGTATCTCTCGGTTATAGTGTTGTGCCGTCTTGTTTGAGTCAGGGTCAGTTGTAGCTTAGGGGCATTGTCAGGGATATCTTCAGGGAAAGAATAGGGTCACTGGTGTCTGGTGTTAAGGGACTGTTTTAAGAAACAATCTAGGAGAAGATTCAGGTAAAGTTAGTTGGGGTCAGTTACCATTTATCATTGCTCTGCTTCGGGACTGAAGACATTTGTGGTGCTGTCCTCACCCATGTCCCAGCCATCATCTGCCTTGTTGTCTTGCTATTCCAGCGTCTCATGGTGAGTTTTTCTTGTTTGATATCTGATGCACGCTTCATAAAATTATTGCTTATAACTGCTTGGTTGGTTGACTGCCATTTGACTCTATTACAATCAGTTTGTTGCCCTGTACTAACCAGGGCCGTTACACTGTTACGCCGAGGGGCACACAACCCTACGTTTTTGGCTCATACCATGGTAGATTTTAAGCTACGTTTATATTCCCCCCAAAGCAGTCTGGGAATGCCTGTTTTTGTGCACATTTGCATAATCCTTGCCCTTTGTGAGGTCTATTTCAAGGGAGAGTTCTCTAGATTGTGGTCATGTATGTGGCTAGGTGACAACCAACATGGGCAATGTAAAGACGGCTAGTGGTGGTTGTCACCTTTTGCAAACATAAAAAAAATTTCTCTAAGGGCACGTCCACATGTCACAGGTCAGAATACTCGTCAGACTCTGAATCCTAAAACCACGTCACCCGACGAGTATTTCGATGCGGTTTCCAATCTGGATTTTAGGGTTTTTTTTTCTAGCTGGATTTACAGCCATAAAATGAGTCTAATTCATCTCAGTGGGGTTTTGAATGTGGATTCGATCCGTTTGTGACGCGTTTTTGACCTGGAATTCGGCGGTTTATTGTAATACGATGGAAGTGATGAGGATTAATGTGCTTTATTGATGTGATATAGAGATTCACGTCTTATGTCTCTTAACTGTTTAAGTATACAGATATAGTTATATAGCCAAAAGGCTTACTAATTCTATTAATAGTGTGGGGCACCTGTTATACTATACAGTTACTATCGGGTTATTTCTGTATTCCACTGTGCGTGACCTTTTGTCATCCCTGCTTTACTGCTCAGTCTTTCAAAGCTGCTACCCCACAATGCTCAGAGCTGATATTATACATTCTTCTCAACTATTTTTAGGCCCCCTCCCATGTACGGATAGCCACAGATAAATTCTGAAGTCTCAGAAACACTTAAAGGGAACCTGTCACATAGGTTATGCCCCCCTTGCTGAGGCGCACAACGCTAGTGTCTGACCTGCTTGTTCCAGCGCTGTGCCCATATTTTGTAGGATTGCTGTAGTTTTAGAGCAATTACCTCTTCAATCTTATTCAAGAGCAGGTGTTAGCCCACCCACCAAAGGCTAGCCCCGCCACTGACCGGTTATTCACATGTTTCTACCTATTCAAAGTATAGTTTATCAGTTGACGGTGAGTGGGGTAGCCTCAGGTGGGGCGGGGGGTTGAAAAAACGGACTCTTGATGACTTCGAATGACTCTTCTGCTGTAAAACTGCAGATTTGAGCATTAAATACTCGAAAAACTCCAGATTCTTACAGCAATAAGGGGTCACAGCGTGGGAACAGCAGGTCTGACACTAGCTTGTGCTATCCTCAGCAAAGGGGGGCATAATCTATGTGACAGGTTCTCTTTAATGGAGTGGTTCTATGTTTGGTCATTCTGACAGTTAAATGATGAAGCTGTCTAGCATTAAAAGCCGGGCTTTGACACGGCTAGCTAGCTTCTGCTGGGGCCATGTTGGTGCCCAGCACCCAGTCATCAGACCAGATAGGTGTACATGAAGTACATAGGGCCTCCCCATTTCACTGTGCACTAACTATTCATTTGTAACATCTGTAACTGCAGCTAAGTATCATTTTATTTCCTTATTTATGTATTAAACCTTTCATCTTTAAGATATTCTGCTTCATTGTAATTATTTCTTTGACCGCCAATCAATCACCCGCTTACAATTGTTGAACATGTTCTAAATTCTTTTTTAAAAACTGCAATGGCTACAACTCAGATTTTCAATTGAGGTCTATGGGGATGATTTTTATGGTTTTGAAACCCAAGTCTGCATGTAAATCTGACGGGAAATGCTTGTTGTGTGTACGGGTCCTAGGTAAATATATATTTTTTTGGGGGGATGCTCTTATTTTTGGGGTCAATTTATAGTAGTTTCACGTATTTATTTTCATGCAGTCTCTGCTTGGGGTAAGACACAGGCCATAAGCATTCAGAGCATGAATTGTGCGGCTATGAATTCTCTCTACAGCGAGGCTTGAACATTTCGGTCTATTCCGTTTCATTAAAATGTTTTGTTCTGCCATCTGGTCGCTGCCTGTTTGTGCAGGGTAATAATGTGTTTCCAGAGAACGCGCACCTGCTAGACCTACTTATCAGGATCTTAAATCTAATCACAGGTTTAAGTAAATATATTGGAGCCTCGATTTATTTGGTTACTGTCACCGATCATCATAATGTTTGAGTGTTGCCTTCATAACATCTCAGAAGATTGCCCCACCAGGGATGCCCTAGTAGGGTCATGATTTAACACTATGATGGGCAGAGTTGACACCTTTTCTACTAAATAATATGGGGCAGGTTCACATAGGTAAACGAGAGGTGTGGTTTAGGGCTGTATTGGTTATGGTTTGGGGGTATACAGGGCTATCTTTTCCATTGGGCACACTAGGCAATTATTGGGGCCCCAAGTGGAATATGTATGTCCCAGGAATACAAAAAATATACCTCGGATCCCTTGTTTGGCTTCGTTTACTTAACGGTTTGTGTGTTTTTAGGATGTGCAAACAGTTAAAAACCATGGTAGAGCAGGGAGCCAAAGGCTCCCTGCTCTGTCAATTAGTCTTGTAGGCTGCAGGCTGATGGTGCCTAGACATAAATGGCATGATAATATGATTGTGCTTGGGGGTGGCAAGAGGCATGGCCTAGTGTGATGGATGTCATGTATTTGGGTAGGGCCCAATGCAGTGTTATGCCCAGGGGCCCATAATGGTGTTAAGACAGCTCTGGGGGTATGGATTTTAAAGGGATTGTTCAGATAATGATGGCATATCGTTAGGATATGCAATCATTGTTGGATAGGCGCGAGTGCCACCTGTGGGACACACACCGATCTCCTAAACTTGCCCCAAAACCTCTGTGTTCTGAACAGAGCGGTGGACGGGACTCTCCCATAGACATCTTAATAAATAAATAGATGGTTCAGGTGGTTCAAAGTGCAGATGAAATGTGCATTGGGACCGCACGTTCCCATGTGATTGCCTTCTGAACCATCTGGGTTAAGTATTTATTATGATATTAATTCATATTCTACTTGAATATTTAGAATTTCCAGGTTATCATATTATTGGGTATAATTTTTCATATTTTTTTTTAAATTATGTATTGGTTTCCTGCCAGGAGTGCAGGGGCAATATACTCCTCTGAATAGCAATGCAATGGGATAGGCTACTGACAGCAGTGCAGGGGCACTATATTCTGAATATCTATGCAATGGGATAGGCTGCTGCCGGCAGTACAGGAGCAATATACTCCTCTGAATAGCAATGTAGTGGGATAGGCTGCTGCCGGCAGTACAGGAGCAATATACTCCTCTGAATAGCAATGTAGTGGGATAGGCTGCTGCCAGCAGTACTGGGGCAATATACTCCTCTGAATAGCAATGTATTGGGATAGGCTGCTGCCAGCAGTACTGGGGCAATATACTCCCCTGAATAGCAATGTAATGAAATAGGCTGCTGCCAGAGTTGTATAGCTCTGGCTATGGACTTTGAAAGCTTCTCATTTAGCTAAGTAAACACTCTTTACAGTGACATGACATGAGTGCAAGACATTTATAACAGGAATGGCTGGTAGCAACAGAACTGATGTGTAAATCACTGCTATAGACCTGTCCACAGTTTGAATAGCCTGTGTGATTCTAAAGCTGCCTGTGGCTCTGTGAAACTGCAAGGTGAGAAAACCCATTTGATTTGTAAATATCAGGCTTATTGTTCTATTGTTTGTGTCTGAGACTATCAAGAGTTTGTACTGTTGTGCTGTGAAAGAAGTAAAGTTATTTGTTCGACTATTTAATCTGCAATCCATTTTTCAAGGGGTCTAAAACAACCACCTCTTATAAACTCGCATACTTTATAACGTTATATGAAAGTGTAAGATTCTAGAGGTGTAGGAAAAAATGTGCTAAAATGGGAAAGCTTGAGAGTGGAACCACCCAATGTGCAGTTGAAGGGCTGCTGAGGGGCGAGATAAAAGAATAGTCAATTACAAGATTGTACTTACAGCTTAATGGCTTAACTATAGACTAAACCCAGTACTTGGGAAAGGTAAAACAGGTGCAGATAACTAAGGAGCAGCAGCTCACACAACCGTCCACTAGGGGAGCAACTGAATGATAAAAAAAACTGCACATTGGATAAGTACCAGTTCACTCCAGTATGCACAGTATAATATCACTTTTTCAGTGATTTTTCAATTACAAGATTGGTCTGAGTTCAAAAATCAGAAGATGACAGGTAATGTCAGTGGGCAGTGGATACCTAACAAAAGAAGTATCGTTATCACTATCCTGGTGTCAGAATCTACTTTATATTGGAGTGAGCTAAAGAGGACACCCAGGCCTGACTATTACCAAGCAAGTTCTTGAGCTATAGTTTTACCCATTGTTCTTGTCTCTTTGTAGGTACAAACTGAAACTGGAGAAATGTCAAACACTGAATTTTGTTTCCGTGTTCCTACATCTTATGCCAATATTGGACTGGGGTGCCGGAATTTAAATATTGGGGTCCACCAGTGGAGTTGATTTTTGGGGCAACCAGTGAAGCTGATTATTGGGACCCACAAGTTGAGCTGATTCTTGGAGCCCACCAGTCGAGTTGTTTCTTGGGGCCACCAGTGGAGTTGATTCTTGGGGCCCACCAGTGGAGATGATTCTTGGAGCCACCAGTGGAGCTGATTCTTGGGGCCCACCAGTGGAGATGATTCTTGGTGCCCACCAGTGGAGGTGTTTCTTGGGGCCACCAGTGGAGTTGATTCTTGGGCCCACCAGTGGAGTTGTTTCTTGATGCCACCAGTGGAGCTGATTCTTGGGGTCCACCAGTGGAGCTGATTCTTGGGGCCCACCAGTGGAAATGATTCTTGGGCCACCAGTGTAAATAATTCTTGGGGCCCACCAGTGGAGTTAATTCTTGGGACCCACCAGTGGAGTTGTTTTTTGGGGCTCATCAGTGGAGTTGATTCTTGGGGCCACCAGTGGAGTTGTTTCTTGGGGCCCACCAGTGGAGTTAATTCTTGGGGCCCACCAGTGGATTTTATTCTTGGGGCCCATCAGTAGAGCTGTTTCTTGGCGCCCACCAGTGGAGTTGTTTTTTGGGGCTCATCAGTGGAGTTAATTCTTGTGGCTCACCAGTGGAGTTGATTCATAGGGTCAAAAAGTGGAGTTGATTCTGGAGCCCACCAATTGAGTTGTTTCTAGTGGTCAATTCCATAGTTACTGAACATGACTGCATGTGACTATCTTTTCTGCTTCAGACATGCCGAGGCCCCCCCCCCCCCCCCCAGGGATTTCCCTTGCCCCCTGTGGGCCAGTCCAAGCCTCTTATATACATATTTCTACTCTCTCTGTATAAGGAACATTTTATCATCCTGGATTGCTTGCACCTGCCATACAGCTATAGAGTTATATTTTGATATCAGTTACTTCTCTGCGCTGCCTCCTTCCCTCTTGTCAAAACTTCTTCCTCCGCTCCTGACTCGAGTGACCTGTTGGAGTTGTCAGACTGTGATTCCCACCAGTACAACCTTTCAGACTGGATTTAGATGAAGTACTCATCTGTCTTGTCACATGTAATAGGTTTAAGACAATGACAAGCGATGTTTGGCTTCATTTGGAAGCAGCGAAAATGATGACCAATGGAACATGACAGTCCCAGGAGAAGCTGTTAGAAGTAGATTGAAACTAGAATATTCCAATAGAAAAACTGCTTTCCAGACAAAACCAAATTACTTAGACTGTACAGAAATTTGTAGATGTCTGAGAAACCAAATTTAACTACTTTCTTGCCTAGAGGAGAAATGATAGAGGGTGCAGATGTAGCCAGTGCAGCCGGACGCTAGTGCCTGATAAAGCCACCGACCTCTCTACCACATAAGGGTATGTTCACACGGCATATTTTGCCGCGTATTTGGTCCTGCATTTTACCATGTATTGCACTTTATATGCAGAAAAATGCACTCTGCAAATACGGTAGTTCATAGCTCACATAAAGAGCTATGGAGCACGCATCATCTCCCCACGCGTAAAATACGATCATATTGTACGCCCTGGGAGAGAATTGACATGTGAATTGTTTGTGGCGGTTACGGCCGCCCCCCTCCCCCACCCCATGCTTTGGAAGTACACGCTGATCACGCGACGCAATTACGCCATGGGAACATAGCCTAAGAAACCACCAGTACGATGAATGCTACATGATATATGGGGAACTGCATTGTAGACTCTCCCTATTCTACAACCCTATCTCCGAACAACGAGGTATTGAGTCACCAGGTGGGGGTCCACAGAGTTGTCATCAATCAGTGGGAGATTCCAAACAGTGGATCATATCAGGCAGGGATTTGGTGTACAGAGGACGCGTACCTTAAAGGGAACCCGTCAGGTAGCTTATGCTGCACTATCTGAGAGCAGGACGTAATAGAGGAAATAAAGTTTTATATTCTCTCCTTTCTCATATAACCCTATATATCACAGAGCTCAGCTTCTCTCCTCTATCAAATAATCCTATATATCACAGAGCTCAGCTTCTCTCCTCTATCATATAACCCTATATATAACAGAACTCAGCTCCTCTCCTCTATCATATAAACCTATATATCACAGAGCTCCCCTCCTCTCCTCTATCATATAACCCTATATATCACAGAACTCAGCTTCTCTCCTCTATCATATAACCCTATATATCACAGAGCTCCCCTCCTCTCCTCTATCATATAATCCTATATATCACAGAGCTCAGCTCCTCTCCTCTATCATATAACCCTATGTACAGTTGAATCCAGAAGTTTCCATACACTATATAAAAAGCCCCATCTGCATGTTTTTTTCACTCTCTGACATCAAATCATAATAAATCTTCCCTGTTTTAGCTCAATTAGGAACCAAAATTATTTATATTTGCCAAAAGCAGAATAATGAGAGAGAGAATTGTTTAAGACATTTTTATTACTTTCTGCAAAGTCAGAAGTTTCCATACACTAGGATTACTATGCCTTTAAACAATTTGGGACAGCCCATATGATGATGTCATGTCTTTGGAAGCTTCTGATAGTTTTATTGGCAACATCTGAGTTAATTAGAGACACACCTTTGGATGTATTCTAATTGCACACCAGAAACACACTGCTTCTGTGTGTAACATCATGGGAAAGTCTAAAAAAAATCTGCCAGAATATCAGAGAATTTTAGAAAAGCCAGATTAATGTTTGCAAATGCACAGGAACCAAGACCTACATTTTTGGAGATATGTCCTGTGGTCTGATGAAACTAAAATTGGACTGTTTGGCCAGAATGACCATTGCTACATTTGGAGGAAAAAGGAAAAAGCTTGGAAACCTAAGAACACCATCCCAACTGTGAAACACGGGGGTGGCAGCGTCGAGTTGTTTTGCTCCAGGAGGGACTGGTGCACTTCACAAAATAGCTTCACTTTCTGTATATCACCGCACATACTGTCTATATTAAGCCCAGGGTCTATCTTGGAGGTTCTCCTATACCTCCCACAGTCCATGAAATTCAAAAAGTAGATAGGATCCCATAGCAGCAAAATGGCTTCTGAAAAACGTTTTATTTATAAATATCAACAAACGTGTTATCGCCACCTATTTTTGGTTATGGCTGTACACTTTAGCGTCCATACGTTAGTCCATTAAACATCATAGGCATAGACAGTTATATATTTCGGTAAATACCTTTTAAATCCTTTTTCAAACACTGCGGTTTAGTAGGAGTAGCGTGGACAACCGGCTAAGCGCTGCATGATCGCAACGTTTCGGGGGACTCCGCCCCCTTTCTCAAGCATGCGCACTAACGTTATTCTGCCGTTCTTATACTGAAACTTTAACCCTTACTTAGATTACTTTAAAAACACTTTAAAATTTAACTCCTCATTGAGTCCTTTCGGGCTCTTTGAGTCAAGAGTGACTATCCAGTATGCCTCTCTTTTAAGTAACTGTGTCTTCACATCAGGTTGGTTACTTTTAATACCCTCCAGTACACACCACCTAAGATCTGAAACGGTGTGTCGGTGTTCATAGAAGTGCCTAGCTACTGAACTCTCACCAAATGGTTTAGTACTTTGAGAGAGATATGAAGGACTACTTACACGGACGCGTATATACATGGGCAGAAGAACGCACTAGAAATCGTAGGACAAAGTGGATACATCAACAAAAAAGAACTAGTACAGAAAGCGCATCTACATCTGATGAGTCTGAACGGAGCCAATCGAGGCAATTAGGATCAAACAAACAAAATAGAAATGAGAAGGAATTTTTAGAGGATCAAACCTCACAAGAGGAAGGCGAACGTGGAGCCTATGGTGGAACCGTAGAAGATACAAGAAAAAAGAAAGCACAGGTCGGCAGACCGAGAAAAAAGATATAGATGGACTATTGCTGAACATCTCGGATAAAGAACTTTCTCCAGCACAATGCTCTGTTATTAATAAGGGTTTTAATTTTGTGCCCACGTTTTCACAGGATATTTTTGATTTTCAGGTGGACTTTTACAAATTTTGTAGAAGCATAAGGTTAAACATTTTTTTAACAACAAAAGGGTTACAGATTAGATACAGTGGATGGTTTGTCACAAAGGTTACGAGGTAAAAGTGAGTTTGATCCTGACGTAAAATGTAACACCTTAGAAATATTTGAACAGGTAGTAAAAAAGGAAGTTGCAACAGCTTGGTCGAGTAAATATAATTCTAAGAAAGTACCTCATAATAATTTAACTAAGAGCGAGAAAAATGCAATTAAAGAACTTAAAGAGGATGATACTATAATAATAAAGAAGGCGGATAAAGGTGGAGCGGCGGTATTGCTGAACCGTGCCCAGTATATCGAGGAAGCAGTTTCCCAGTTAAGTGACAGTAATGTCTACCTACCTCTGGATAAAGATCCTACACAGGAAATACGATGTTTAATAACAGATACGTTAGAAGAGGCTGTACAACTAAATATCATTACGAAACAAACAAAAAAATTGTTCACTAAAGATTACCCCAGAATACCAATTTTTTACCTGGTGCCCAAAGTGCACAAATCACTCACTGCACCCCCAGGCAGACCGATTGTCTCGGGGGTCAACTCTATTCTGGAACCTCTTGCTATATTTTTGGATAGTTTTCTTCAAAAACAAGTGGGTCGTTATTCACATTGCCTGAGAGATACGGGTTAGTTTTTACGAACCATACAAGAAATAGATGCCACACAGGTTAAATACTTGGTGACACTCGACATTAAATCCGTATATACTAATATCCCAGTGGAATTAGGGATGGAAGCAGTCCATCAGGCATTAATAGAAGACCCCACCCTTGATAATGCAACTATTAGATTTTTAATGACTCTTCTAGAAATAGTCCTTACTAAGAACTATTTTCGCTTTGGATCACAGCTGTACCTACAAACGCAAGGGACTTCTATGGGGTCACCAGTCGCCCCTAGTTTAGCTAATCTGTATATGGCAGGTTATGAGAAACAGTATATCTTTGGATCGTAATTCGGTCCCTCCATCGTAAAATGGTTGAGGTATGTTGATGACGTCATGCTGTTTTGGGGTGGCACTAAAGAAAATCTGGAAAAAATGTTTGAATTTCTGAACAAACAGGTGCCCCTCATCCAGTTCACGATGGAGGTCAATGAACATACTGTACAATATCTAGATGTAGAGGTCAACAAAAAAGGTGATAGCTTTGTCACCAATCTTTTTACAAATTTGTTACACAAGAATAGTTTTCACTCCCCTCAGACCTTTAAGGGTATACCTAAAGGTCAACTTATTCGAGCTCGTCGTATTTGTTCTTCAGATGAATTATATTTGCAAGCTATGGAGAAACTCATTAATAAATTTGTAAAACGTGGATATGATCGGAAGGGACTAGAAGAGGTTGGTAGAGAGGTCTACAGAATACCAAGAAGTGAGACACTGCAGCCTAGACAAGGAAACAAAAAGAAAAATGATAGACTGCTATTTATTTGTAGATATGACCACCATGCTCAAATAATTAGGAATTCCATAATGAAGATATTGGAAAATTCTTCAAAGTGATGAAAAAGTAGGAAAATTATTTTCACAACTACCCCGCATAATTTTCCGTAAAGGTCGGACTATAGCAGAGGATCTTATGTCCTCAGATTTGAAAAAAGATGCCACATCTAGACAAGCTAGGTTATATACACAGAAAAGAGGGACATTTCCATGTTTAAATTGTACCAGTTGTTCGTCTATCATAAAGGGGGCAAATATTAGTCATCCAACAAAAGGCTATAACATACCTATTAAAAATTTCTTTACTTGTGAATCTAAAGCAGTTATATACATGCTTAAGTGCCCATGTGGGCAAACATATGTTGGTCAAACCATGAGAAATATTAGGATTCGTATTAACGAACACAAATCAGCCATTCGAACATATAAGCAGAGAAAGGAACGGAACGAGGGAGAAAGGAAAAATGAAGACGAGAGTACTAAACCATTTGGTGAGAGTTCAGTAGCTAGGCACTTCTATGAACACCGAAACACCATATCAGATCTTAGGTGGTGTGTACTGGAGGGTATTAAAAGTAACCAACCTGATGTGAAGACACAGTTACTTAAAAAAGAGGCATACTGGATAGTCACTCTTGACTCAAAGAGCCCAAAAGGACTCAATGAGGAGTTAAATTTTAAAGTGTTTTTAAAGTAATCTAAGGGTTAAAGTTTCAGTATAAGAACGGCAGAATAACGTTAGTGCGCATGCTTGAGAAAGGGGGCGGAGTCCCCCGAAACGTTGCGATCATGCAGCGCTTAGCCGGTTGTCCACGCTACTCCTACTAAACCGCAGTGTTTGAAAAAGGATTTAAAAGGTATTTACCGAAATATATAACTGTCTATGCCTATGATGTTTAATGGACTAACGTATGGACGCTAAAGTGTACAGCCATAACCAAAAATAGGTGGCGATAACATGTTTGTTGATATTTATAAATAAAACGTTTTTCATAAGCCATTTTGCTGCTATGGGATCCTATATACTTTTTGAATTTCATCATAAAATAGATACCATCATGAGGAAAGAAAATTATGTGGCAATGCTGAAGCAACATCTCAAGACATCAGCCAGGAGGTTAAGGCTTGGGCAGAAATGGGTCTTCCAAATGGACAATGACCCGAAGCTACTGCCAAACTGGTTACAAAGTGGCTTAAAGAGAACCAAGCCAGTGTTTTGGAGTGGCCATCACAAAGTCCTGATCTAAATCCTATTGAAAATTTATGGGCAAAGCTGATAAGGCAGGTACAAGCAAGGTGACCTACAAACATGGCTCAGTTACACCAGTTCTGTCAGGAGGAAGGGGCCAAATTCCTACCAACTATTGTGAGAAGCTTGTGGAAGGATCCAAAATGTCTGACTCCAGTCATACAGTTTAAGGGCAATGCTACCAAATACTAATGAAATGTATGGAAACTTTTGACTTTGCAGAAAGTAGTAAAAATGCCTTTAAAAATTATCTCTCTCATTATTCTGGCATTTGTCAAATAGTAATAATTTTGTTTCCTAATTGACCTAAAACTGGGAAGGTTTATTCTGACTTCATGTCAGAGAAAAACATGGATATGTGTCTTTTTATATAGTGTAAGTAAACTTATGGTTTCAACTATATCACAGAGCTCAGCTTCTCTCCTCTATCATATATCCCTATATATCACCTCCATCCCAGGAATCACTCCTTGTAACCAGAACACCTGCATTAGTGTAAACAGTTTTACATACAGCCTGAACTAATGAAACACGTGAGGAATGCATTATCTTTCCCCCTTTGTTATCAGGCAGGGGGTAGAGGGGAGCAGACTGTATAAGGCTGTGTTATATGAGAGGGGGAAGAGTGATTCAAGCAGCTAGAGACTAAGTAATTGCCCAGATCATTCACATAGAGCTATCACTGGGAGATGAGCATAGAGAGGTGCTCAGGCAGTCTTTATTACACAGATAGTGAAAGCACAGAAAGTTGTTTCACTTTCAGTTTCACACAGCTCAGAGGGGTGTAAGTAGAGACAAGGTTTTGCTGAATATTTCCAAACAAAATTATATATCAATCTGCTCAGCTCCTCCTGCTTCAGGCTTGGACTGGCCCACTGGGAAATAAGGGAAAGCCTGTTGGGCCCCTAGACATGGCTTGTTTGGGGCTGCTTTTCAGGGAAAAAGGCACATAAAGAGAGATAGGAAGCAAGAGGCAGAATGCAAGAATCATAGGTAGTATGTGCAGTTATGTACAGTAGCTGTGGAGTGGACCCAAGAACCAACTTCACTGGTGGGCCCCAAGAACCTGTTTCACTGGTGGGCCCCAAGAACCAGCTTCACTGGTGGGCCCCAAGAACCAACACCACTGGCGGGACCCACAACTCAACTCCACTGGTAGGCCCAAAGAACCAGCTTCACTGGTGGGCCCCAATAATCAACTCCAGTGGTGGGTCCAAAGAATCAACTCCAAATGTGGACCCCAAGAACCAACTTCACTGGTGAGTCTAAAGAACCAAGTCCAGTGTTGGGCTCCAAGAACCAACACCATTGATGGGCTCCAATAATCATCTCCACTGGAGGGCCCCAAGAATCATCACCACTGGTGGGCCCCAAGTATCATCACCACTGGTGGGCCACAGGCACCCCAGTCTGACATTGTTCTGCTCTATAACTGTTACAGCAGATCAGATAGTATGTTTAATGTGACAAGTTCTCTTTAAGCCATATGGTATATACTTAGATGGTATTTATAACATATCTATAACTTTTATAGGACCTACAGAAAATCTCATTACCATTAGAAGAATAGAATTTTTTTGGATAATGTGAAACATGTATCCCTCACAATGGGAAATATTCCCCGAGGTTTCCACCTTAGGTCATGCTTTGCCTTCCCCTCTTTGTCAGATACACCAAAGCCATCACAAAAGGATGCAAATCTTATATTCCTTCTTTACCCTGGCGATATTTTGATGTTATAATTTCGTTGTAGGGGGAGGAAAGCTGATAGAAAGACATCTTCTGAAAGGCTTCTCATTGCCTTCATAAGCCTGTCAAGCATGACGCCGTAACGGGATCTCTGCGCTCCCAAGTAAATATTCCAGCAAATGTGTCTGGGCCGGATAAGAGGGAAAAAAATGCTTCATGCAAATGGATAATTTAGATATTATATTTACCAGGCTTCATTGTAGTTCATTTAAAAGCAAAATTGAAAAAAGGCTTTCAAATTGGTTTGAAAACTAATCTCACCCTCCTCCTCTAAAAACGTCAGTATGGTCAATTCAGCCTCAACGTCTGTGTCTGCTTCTAAATTATATTATTTTCTGCTCAATGCTTCAAAAGTAACTGGCGGGGAACAAATAAAATGTTAATAAATAGTATTTGAAACAAAAATGATCCCTAACAAAATGTATTTTCCCTATATGTGCTGCGGTCCTCACTCCAGACAGCGGTCCTCACTCCAGACAGCGGTCCTCACTCCAGACAGCGGTCCTCACTCCAGACAGTGGTCCTCACTCCAGACAGTGGTCCTCCCTCCAGACAGCGGTCCTCACTCCAGACAGTGGTCCTCACTCCAGACAGTGGTCCTCACTCCAGACAGCGGGTGCACTTGTGTCAATATTCCCTTTAGTGAACATCCTGCAGGCATCTATGTACTCACCTCTCCACGCTCCTGCGCTGCTCCCTGTTGCTGCTGTGCTGACTCCCTCTCTAGGGCGCATGCACTGGCCCTTTAATGTTTAAATGGCCAGCACATCATTGGTGCTCCAATTTAAGCAACTTCCTTTCTCTGCTCTGTGCCAGTGTGTTGGTGTCCATCTGCGTTTATGCTATCTATCATACATGAAAAAACTTTGAGATTCTCGGTTCACATATTTTGATCAAGAGATGTTTAAGCTGCCCACGACTTTCAATGTGATCTCAAATCGGGCAGTCCTATACTATCTTTGCCTCTCAATAGAGCCACATTCAGGCCTCTCACCGGGTCAACCGACCTCCTTTATCCAGAGACAAAAAAATAAAAAAAAACCAACCTGCAAGCTGCACTTCTTATTGCCCTTTTTTGCAGTAGTGTGCCGCTGGCAGTGGAGTGCGTGTGTACATGTATATATATATATGTGTGCCGCAGCCCTGCCAGTGGCACCCAGGTATGCATATTTTTTTCAGAAGTGTTTTTTGTGCAGAACCATACGTTATATTTGGTATATATTGATTTTAACCTATATGGGGAGGAAAGGGTGCCTCCATTTTGATTTTCTGCACCTGCCCACTCTCACAGGCTGTCATAAGAAGTGCAGCTTGCAGGTTGGGTTTTTTTATTTTTTTCTCTCTGGATAAAGGAGGTCGGTTGACCCAGTGAGAGGCCTGGATGTGGCTCTATTGAGAGGTAAAAGATAGCATAGGACTGCCCTATTTGAGATCACGTTGAAAGTCGTGGGCAGCTTAAACATCTCTTGATCAAAATATGTGAACCGAGAATCTCAAAGTTTTTTCATGTATGATAGATAGCATAAATGCTTCTTTAGGGATTTCCACATCTGTGTTTCTGACCTATGCTCGCTCCTGCTGTCACCTGCCCCACCTAGGTTGTTAACCCTTTTGTCTGCTTCTAGTCAGTTTCTCTGCTACACTTCTGTCTGATTTCCTGGTCTGAGCACTCAGCTGTCACTGAGGCCAGGTGTAGCAGCTTGGAGGCTCTCTGCAGTTAAGTCCATCCAGCCTTGCGGCGGGCTCCGGTGAAGACCAGGGGTACCTTAGACTCCGTTCCCTGTTGTGGTTTGAATCTCCATTGGTCACAGTGACCCAGAGGATCCACACCTGTATCTATTATCTATCTATCTATCTATCTATCTATCTATCTATCTATCTATCTATCCATCCATCTCTCTCATATCTACCCATCCATCTCATATCTACCCATCTCATATCTATCTATCTATCTATCTATCTATCTATCTATCTATGCATTTATCTATCTATCTCATATCTATCTATCCCATATCTATCTGTATTTCATATCTATCTATCTATCTATCTATCTATCTATCTATCTATCCATCTCATATCTATCTATCTCTGTATTTATCTATCTATCTATCTATCTATCTATCTATCTATCTATATCTATCTGTCCATCCATCCATCTATCTATTTCATATCTATCCATTCACCCAATTCATATTTATATCACTCTATCTGGTATTATATTAAGTATACTCTGAAGGAGACAGAGCGCCACTCAGGGCCGGGACAAGGCATTTTAGTGCCCTAGGCGAGTACAGCCACTGGCGCCCCCCCCCTCGCTCCCCAAAAAATGCCCCCCCACCCCAATTCCTCTCACCCCTGCGCCAGGTCCTGTCACTAATTTTCTGCGTATCCCACATAGATCCCGTCCATCTCCTCAGCAGTCACTGCACAATGGAAATCAGCCCTGACAAATTTGCTTTTTCAAAATCGCTCCCCTCCGTATGACAGTGTAATACCCCTAAATAACAGTCACTACATGGAGCAGACGAATGATTCTTACTAAAAATACTCCTACAAAACCAAGACCCAAAACTATTACTACTTAAGGATCAAATAATCCTGCCAGACCCTGACCGAACGCAACCCCCACATGTGACTACCAGCTGTACACATGCTCTGATTACATATACCACCGCCATAGAGTGACCAGATAGTGGTAGATACTAGCTGTATGTAGGCTCTGCAGACATATAAGTGATTACACTGCAGTTACATTTAGTAACTCACCGGAGACGTCTTTTCTGATCAGTGTCGTTCACTTTCCCTTTTCTTCTCCATTCGGTTCACACCTTCTCGCTGATTGCTCCCGGCCAATACTCGTCCCTGCAGATTTGGACACAAATATCTTAGAATCCTCACATTTCCAGCAACTCCTTTAATTATAGGTATATAAGTCCCCTCAGTTAGACAGGTATATAGATATAGGGTCACTCTCAGGCAGGTATATAGTCATAGGGTCACTCTCAGGCAGGTTATATAGCTATAGGGGCTCAGGCAGGTATATAGGGGCTCAGGCATGTATATAGCTAGGGGCTACAGGCAGGCTTATAGGGGCTACAGGCAGGCATATGGGGGCCACAGGCAGGCATATGGGGGCCACAGGCAGGCATATGGGGCCACAGGAAGGCTTATAGGGGCTACAGGCAGGCTTATAGGGGCTACAGGCAGGCTTATAGAGGCTACAGGCAGGCTTATAGGGCTACAGGCAGGCGTATGGGGCCACAGGCAGTTATATAGGGTCCACAGGCAGGCTTATAGGGCCACAGGCAGGCGTATGGGGCCACAGGCAGTTATATAGGGTCCACAGGCAGGCTTATAGGGCCACAGGCAGGCTTATAGGGGCTACAGGTAGGCTTATAGGGCCACAGGCAGTCATATGGGTGCCACAGGCAGGCATATGGGGCCACAGGCAGGCTTATAGGGGCTACAGGCAGGCTTATAGGGGCCACAGGCAGGCTTATAGGGGCCACAGGCAGGCTTATAGGGGCTACAGGCAGGCTTATAGGGCCACAGGCAGGCTTATAGGGCCACAGGCAGGCTTATAGGGCCACAGGCAGGCTTATAGGGCCACAGGCAGGCATATGGGGGCCACAGGCAGGCTTATAGGGCCACAGGCAGGCATATGGGGGCCACAGGCAGGCATATGGGGGGCACAGGCAGGCATATAGGGGCTACAGGCAGGCATATAGGGGCTACAGGCAGGCTTATAGGGGCTACAGGCAGGCTTATAGGGGCCACAGGCAGTCATATAGGGGCCACAGGCAGTCATATAGGGGCTACAGGCAGGCATATAGGGGCTACAGGCAGGCATATAGGGGCTACAGGCAGGCGTATGGGGGCCACAGGCAGGCGTATGGGGGCCACAGGCAGGCTTATAGGGCTACAGGCAGGCTTATAGGGGCCACAGGCAGGCTTATAGGGGCTACAGGCAGGCATATAGGGGCTACAGGCAGGCTTATGGGGGCCACAGGCAGGCATATAGGGGCTACAGGCAGGCATATAGGGGCTACAGGCAGGCTTATAGGGCCACAGGCAGGCTTAAAGGGGCAACAGGCAGGCATAAAGGGGCAACAGGCAGGCATATGGGGGCCACAGGCAGGCATATAGGGGCTACAGGCAGTCATAGAGGGGCTACAGGCAGTCATATAGGGGCCACAGGCAGGCATATAGGGGCCACAGGCAGTCATATAGGGGCTACAGGCAGGCATATAGGGGCTACAGGCAGGCATATAGGGGCTACAGGCAGGCATATAGGGGCTACAGGCAGGCATATAGGGGCTACAGGCAGTCATATAGGGGCTACAGGCAGGCATATAGGGGCTACAGGCAGTCATATAGGGGCTACAGGCAGGCATATAGGGGCTACAGGCAGTCATATAGGGGCTACAGGCAGGCATATAGGGGCTACAGGCAGGCATTTAGGGGCTACAGGCAGGCATATAGGGGCTACAGGCAGGTATATAGGGGCACAGGCAGGCATTTAGGGGCACAGGCAGGCATTTAGGCGCTACAGGCAGGCATATAGGGGCTACAGGCAGGCATATAGGGGCTACAGGCAGGCATATAGGGGCTACAGGCAGGCATATAGGGCTACAGGCAGGTAAAAACAACAACATTCATACTTACCTGCTGCCCGGCGCGCGCTCCTCTTCGGGCCCCGCCTCCAGCGCCGGACGCTCCTCCGGCAGCTCCTCGGGCGCACGGCCGGTGACGCGCTGTGCGCCCGAGGAGAGGCAGCGTCGCGATGACATCACGTCATTGCGACGCTGCCAGCTGAGGCGCACGGGGCCGCGGCGGGTCCTCAGCGCTGTGAGGACCCGGCGGCCCCGCTGTGTTGGCCCTGCGGCTTACCGGAGGATCCAGCGATCCTCCGGGGGAGCGGGCCCGACACTGTCTGCGGGGCAGGGAGCGCTTCCTCTCTGCTCCGCAGAAGCGGTCACAGAGACCGCCGGCGCTTCAGGCCCACGGCAGCGGCCTGGAGCCCGGCGAGGGTCGGGGCCCTGCCTGCGCCCCTTAGGGATAGGCTGAGGTAGGCGCCCTAGGCGGTCGCCTACCTTGGCCTACCCGTCGTCCCGGCCCTGGCGCCACTGCCCATTTATTTTGCTTTTCATTGTAAATATATTCTGCAATAACCCCCCATCCTTTAGACAGAACTGGAGGGTCAGCCACAAGACCTAGTGCTTAAAGGTCAGGTGCAATGGTATGATTGTCTGCATTGCACATAATGGCAGGGCCGGATTGTGTCTTTCATCTGGAATTGTCCTTTTGAAAACATACGAAGGCTTGTATCAATAAAGTCAGAAATACACAGAGATGTAGCAGAGCTGAATTTATCAGTCAATATATCATAATGTATCATGCAGGAAATCTACCTATCTATCTATCTATCTATCTACCTATCTATCTATTTATCTATCTATCTATCTATCTCATATCTATCTATATATCTATCTATCTCATATCTATCTATCTATCTATCTCATATCTATCTATCTCTCTATCTATCTCTCTATCTATCTATCTATCTCATATATATCTTATATCTTTCTATATATCTATATATCTATCTATATTTATTTCTATCTTTCTATCTATATATCTATCTATCTAATATCTATCTCATATCTATCTATCTATCTATCGCATATCTATCTATCTATCTATCTATCTATCTATCTATCTATCTCATATCTATCTATCTATCTATCTATCTATCTCATATCTATCTATCTCATATCTATCTATATCATATCTATCTCATATCTATCTATCTATCTACCTATCAATGTCATATCTATCTAGCTTCTAGTATAGTACTACAGCTGCTTCTATGTATTTATATCTATATATCATCTATCCATTGTCTATCATTTATCATCTATCTATCTATCTATCTATCTATTTGTCTATCTAATACTTGTCTGTTTGTCTCATATCTATTTATATGTCTATCAATTGACGTAGTAGATGTATATCTATTTTTCCATCAAACTAATATTTATCTATTTCTCTCATATCTATTTATCTGTCTATTTCTGTATCTGTCTATCCTCTATCTTTTTATTATCTTTTCTATTTATTTATCATCATTTCTATCTAAATCTATTTATCCTGTCATATTTACCCGTTATATCTATTTCTCATATCTATCTACATATTTATTTACATGACAGAATCAAAAATATGTGGGACCTGGGCACTTTTCTGGGCCGGTTTTCTATTATTTAAAGAACACTTTCATCTATGAATTGTTCTGTGACTATATAACGGAGATGTATGTATGGAGTAATCCATCAGTGTATGGTCAGTGAAGGACATGCAGCGCCCTCTAGTGTGCAGTTCACCTATCAATGTCTGCCCAGGCAGAGCGGCTCATCCATACATGCGACTGACCTCACCGTTCAGCTCCAGGGCAGTATACATGAGGAAGAGAAGCCTCTGCTGCCCCTCATTTATTCTTAGATATCCCCTCTTCAGCGCATTATACAGCCATGCACTGATGTTTAGCGATGCAATCTGGTCTGGTTTGCAGCTTGAGGGACAATCCCAAGGATGTTTGTTGTTGCTGAGGTCAGGTCAGTACCAGGGTCCCCATGTACCATTTATATCACTGGTGTCTCTTCATGTGGCAGATGAACTATTGGACTCCCTTAGGCATCAAGGCCAGGATGTGACTCCCACCTCTATTCCCACCGTAGGTGAGGGACATGGGTCTTTCTGACGCCAAACTGTTGCCTCAATGTCGATATCTCACAACTCTTCACAATACGTCGCCTTCACCCGAGCTTATTGGCCCAGACCATGAACAGCAGTCCCAGGCAATTTTCCTTCTAATATTTTGCTTCCAGCTTGAACTACACATTTGGGCAAGAAGCCTCCACTCGACATCTGCACCATCTAAACTGAGCCAAGCGACTTCCAGATGGTAAAGCATGATTCATTACCGCAGAGGATGAATTGCTCCAGCTGATGCTTATGGTGGTCTACGGCTTTGGGGTCACTGGTTGGCCATGGGAAAACCCCAAAAACCCTTATCCCCTTTACAGACAGCATTTGGGGGCTGATGTAGCTTTCCCCGGGGGTATTTAAAAGTCACGACTAAAATAAGTAGGACAAAAGGGCTCCGGTGTTCAGAGAAAAAGGAAACTCCATAGCAAAAAACAAAAAAAAAGGACGTTCGGGAAAAGGGTTAATCAAAATGATTTTCCGGGGCAACCTGGTTTCCCTTTCCCCGATTTCCCTTTGGGGGACTCCTTACAAAAATTATTTAAAACAAGGTAAATTTTTTGACATGGAATTTGCAAATGGTCTGTACCCCTCCTTTTCTTGAAAGGGCCCCTTTTTCATCTTTAAAAAGGGTCCTGTAGGAGGCCTATGAAGATTTTGCTTGTTTTGGACAACCAAATACAATTTGAAGAGCTCCTGTATCACTGGATGTTCTGAAAGGATTTTACCCCCTTCATAATGGTTTAATACCCCACTCGGACTGCTGTCAGATAATGATAATACTAGGGCCCCATGATCACAGTGTAAAACCCGTAAAGGGCTGCATCAAACACTTTCAAGACAGCAAACACAAACCCCCCCCGCCAACGGCTGTCCCCCCTGCCTCATTAAAAAGTTCCCGCCACAAAGGGTTAAAAGCAGTTTTCCCCCCCCTCTATAATTACTTTTAAAGGGGAAAGGGATCCCTCAAAAATGACTTTTGGTTTAACTCACATTTTTTTTGTTCAACACATTTTTTAAAAAATTTTTAATTTTTTTTTTTCCCAAAATTTTACTTTCAATATTTTTTTTAAAAATTCTTAAGTCCTCAGTTTTTTTACTTTGGCCCCCAAGCCCATAATAGTCTGACACTTTCGTTCTGTACAAAAGTTCTCATTTTTCTGCTCATTTTCAGCCCAAAAATGGGCAAACTGGAAAAAAAGACACCAGTGTAATAGATAAACACAGGATCCCCCTATCACAAAGGAATAGTCCCGAGTTCAACCCTTTTTACCTCCCCTTTCACAGTGAAATTCTTTCCCCGGTCACAGAGCATGACTATAAAAATCTCCTATAGAAGTGAAAGGGACTGAGTCTTTAAACAGGGCCGGGGCTGCTCACCGGGGAAAACCCGGGGATTTTTCCCGGGGGGGCCCCCCGGGGTCCGGGGCCCCAGGGGCCCGCCCTTTGGGTCACCCCCGAGGGGGACCAGTGTTTTTTTCCCCCGGCGGCCCCCGGGGTCCCGGCCCGGGCTGTGGCACGCTACAAAGGGGCCCCCAATGGTGCATCAGCGACTGGGCTCCTTTGGGAGGGGACCCCACAGGCCCCCCCCCGCCACAAAAGGGTGCAAAGGCCCCGGGGCACAGACCCAGCCATGCACCCTTTTTCTGCCCGCCGAAAGCACCGCGTGGGCCCAACAGCGGGGCCCAGGGGAACCCGCCGGGAAAACTTTTGGAAAACCTTCTTTTTTCACCCCCCCAGGGGGCCCGGGGGCCAAAAATTAATGACGTCATTGGGGCGCCCAGCTCCGCGTCCCGCACACTGCGGGCCGGGGGCTGCTTTGGGGGGAAAAGGACAAAAGGGGGAAGGAAAGACATCAAGGGAAGTATTGTTTTTTTTTATTTTTTTTTTAACTACTTGCCCTTCTACCTATAACCCCAGCCCTGTCGGCCCCATAAAACCCCCAACCCCGTCTACCTAAATACCACCCGTCTGCCTATAACCAGCCCCGGACTGCCTATAAAACAGCCCCGTTTTAACCCATAAACCTTTCCCGTCTACCTATATACCCTTTCCCGTCAACTTTTATTTCCAACCCTGTTACCCAATACCCCCCTTTCCCGTTTCCCCATGGGACCAAACCCTTTCTACCTATAATTTGGGCCCCGTCTAACTACTAGCCCCGTCGCCTAAATACTGCCCCCGTTTCCTGTAAGTGGGGGCCCCGTCTACCTTTTTTAATTCGCCCCCCCTTTTTACCTATATACAAACCCTGTCTTGGGCCCATAAACGCCCCCCGTCCCACCGGGGAATTGGGGGCCCCGTCTACCCGTAAATGGCCCCCGTCTTCCTATTACTGCCCCTCTAAATAATACTGGGCCCCGTCTACCTATATACCCACCCCCGCCCACCTATATACTGCCCCCATTTTACCTAAAATACTAGCCCTGTCTGCCCATATATTGCCCCTGTCTACCCCAAAAATTTGGGCCCCGTCTACCCATATAAATAGCCCTTTTCCCCACCTATAAATTGGGGGCCCTTTTACCTGTAAAACAAACCCGGGCTGGGCCCAATTTTACTTTTCCCGGGCTTTCCTAAATTCTGCCCCTGACTACCAAAAAAGTTTTCCCGTCTTTCCTATAAATTTTAGGGCCCCCCTGGCCTAACCTAATACCTGGCCCCCCTTTTCCAACATACTGGGCCCCTTGGGGGCCCCACCCAAAAAACCCGGGGGGCCCTACCTGGGGAAATTTACCCCCAGCTGCAAAAAACTTGCCCCCTCCCTCCCGCTTTTAACTGGGGGCAGTGGGGCCACTTTTTTCCCCCGGCTGAATTTAAACCTTTGGGGGCCCCCAGCCAAACCCTTTTTTTTTGTTAAGGGACAGCCAGCCCCCTTTTGGGTTATTTCCCGGGGCCCCCCTTTTTCCGCCCCCCAAATTCCCTTTTTGGGGGCAAAAAAACCCCAGCCCCACCCCCTGGCCCCCTTTTTCGGTTTTTGGAAACCCCCCAAATCCCTTTTCTAGTTTATTTTTGGGGGGGCCCCAAAACAACCCTGGGGGGTAAATTGGGGGTGGGCCCCGTTCCCTACCACCCAAATTAATAGGAACCCCTGTAAAAAACCAAAAACCTTTTAAAAAAAGGGGTCCTTCCCTTTAATACATAACCAACATTTTTTAAGCCGACCCCCCTTTTTTAAATTTTTTAATTTTTAAAAGGGCCCCCCCTTTAAAACAAATTTTTTCCCCCCCCCAAACCCTTTGTTTGGGGTTTTTGGCCAAAGGGGCCCCCCCTTGAAAAATTAAGGGGTCCCAAAAAAAATTAAAATTTTTGGTTTTTAAGGGTTAAAATAGTTTTACCGGAACTTTTCCCTTTCATTTGGTGTACACCGGGCGGGGGTTTGGGGGGGGAAAAACCCCATTCAAGGAAAAGGGGGATGGAGTTTTGGGCCAGAAAATTGAAGGACAAAGGGAAAAGAAAAACCCCCCTTCCCAAAATTCTCCTAATCCCGGCCTTTTGGGGTTTTACCAGGGGGTAGTTAGGTCTTTTTAAAAAGTGGTTCCCCTTTTTTCTTTTCCTGGGTTTTAAACAAGTCAAAAACCCCGACCTGTTTTTTTAAGGTTTTTGGAATTTTTTTCTTTTTTGGGTTTTTTGAAAGGAATTTTTTACAAAATTGAACCCGGTTTTGGGTGCATTTTTTGGAAGCATTGGGTTTTCAGAAATGGTACAGCAAAAACCTTGGGTCCCCCCGCCTTTCCCCCCACAAAAAACCCCCAAAACCTTTAAAAAAGCAAAAAAAATAAATCCTGTAAAGGGGCCCCCTTTTAATTGGGGTTTTGTTTTTTTTAAAATAACCGAAACAAGGGCAATTTTTTAAAACAAATTGGGAGTTCTAATGGGGGGTTTGGGGGCCCAGGGGTGAAATTTTAAAAATTTCCCAGGACCGGCCCCTTTTTCTTAAGGGCCCCCAAAGTTCAGAAGCGGGCTATAAAGGCCAAAACTCTCTGACATTTTCTGTTTAAAAACATTGAAAACAAATTCTGTGGCCCCAAAATTTGGAAAACAACAAGACCCCCCCCTTAAGAAAAAATTTAAAAAAAAAACCCCCCAAATTCCCTTAAAAAAAAGGGGGGTTTTCTGGGGCCTAAAATTAATCATATTTGTGAAAACCCTACCCTTTTTAATTTAAAGCCATTCCTTTCCCCCCTTTCAAACCAAAAAGCTACAAAAAGTAATGAAGGGCCCGGCAGGTTTTCTGGGTCAAGTTTACCAAACCCACTTTCAAAGTATGTTCCGAAATTTTTGGGGGCCCGCCTTTCAAAGCCAAAAACCCACTTTTAGTGTGATTAAATTTGGTTTAGGTTTTAGGGCCCCTTTTGACAATTAAAGCAACTGGTTTGCAAGGGAAGGGAGGGGGGATAAAGGGCTTTTTTTGCCTTTGGCTTTCTTCACAAACAGGACAGGGGGAAATTAAAATTTTAAAAAGTTTGGGAAAAAAAGTTTTAAAAAATACCCCTTTGTGTGAAAGGGCCCTAACAAGAAAAAAATTTCCCCCCCCCTTCAACCAGAAAAGGTGTTTAAAAGGGCATTTTTTACAAATTAAAATTTCCCTGGCATAAAATTTTTTGGGTCTGGATTTTCTGGTCAAAAAGCACGGGCAATGTTCTTTATTAAAACCAAACCCAAAAAAAAAAGGATTTTTTTTTGGCCCCCCCAAAAATTACAAAATTAAAAACCCCCTTAAATTTTCCCCAAACCAAAAAACCGGGCTTTTTGACAGTGGGTTTTAAACAAGGGGGGGAGTTTTTCGGCTTTTCCAAAGCCCGGCACAGCGGGGTGAGGGGTCGGGGCTTTTATTTTCTTTTCACAAAACCAATTTCCCAAGCCCCACTTCCTTGGGGGAAGGTTTCCCTTCCCCCCGCCGCCCGGGGGGGCCTTTAAAACCCCTTTAGGCTGCCCCCGGTTCCCCCCCAAACCACCCCAAGGCCCCCCCCTTTTTGCCAAATCCAAAAAGGGTTTCCCTGCTTCCCCCTGTTTAAGGGTGAACAGGGAATCAAACCCCCCTGTGACCCGACAAGCCCAGGAACAAGGGTGCACAGGGGGCCGGGGCCCCGGGGGGGGCCAATGGTACCTCAGTGGGGTGCTTGAACAATCCGGACCAAGGGGGGGGGACTGGGGGTTTTCCTGTCCTGATCACTGCCCCTTTTGGGGCAGACGGGGCACCGGATAAAGTTGGCAAAATTTAAATCAAACCCAAATAAATTTAAAAGAAAAAAAGGTTTAAAAGTTTCCCCTTTGGGATTTTAGAAAAAAAAAATTTTTAAAAAATTTTCAAAAAAATAAAAAAATAAAATTTTAAAATTTAATAAAAAAATTCAATTTTCCTCACAAAAAAAAACCCCACCAAAATTTGGGTAAAAACCACACGGGCCGGGATTAAAAACCCGTGAATTTTAATCCAAAAAAAATTATTAGTTGAAATTTTAATGGTTAAAAAAAAAAATTTTTTTTTTTTAAAAGAAAGAAAACAATTTTGGGGAAAAAATTTAAAAATGGGGAAAAAACCCCTTTCCCCCCATAAAGAACCCAAACCTTTCTCAAAACCCAAAGTGCCCCCTCCCCCAAATGCGGGCATTGAAAAAAAAAACAGTTACAACGGGGAAACCAAGGAGGGGAAGGAAACCCCCAAAAAATTTTTTCCCGGGTCAAAAACTTAAATTTTTTCAGGGTTCGTCCCTTTAAAAAGGGTTAAAGGGCCCTAAACCCCTAACCCTTTTTAAACCCTTTAAACTGGGGGTTAAAGGTTTGGGAATTTTTCCTAAACCCCTGGGAGAGGTTTACCCTTAACCCATCCTGGTTTTCAACATCCTTTTTGATTCTGGGAGCGGGGTCAACCCCTTTTTTAAGTCACTGGGCCCTTTTTTCGGGGGGAAAACCAACATCCCCAAAGGTTTCTTTTGGCCCAAAGACACAGGAACCCCAAATGTTAGTAAAGAAAATTTAGTAACATTTGAATTCAGGGGCCATATCCAAAGAAAAAACCCAATTTTCCAGAAGTGGGTTTTAAAAAAAGTAAAACTAATCACAAATTTGGAAACGCTAAAAGGGGAAAAGGTGAATAAAAGTTAATCCAAAAAACTTTGCTTTTATTTTAATTTTCTTCTCTTTCCAAGTTTATAGAAAAAGTTGTTAAATTCCAAAAAAACCTTTTAACCCAAGGTCCCCCAAAAAAATTTAACCGGAACCCCAACCCTAATTCCCTCTCTCCTTACAGGGGGTCTAAACAAAGACTTTCATAGGGGAAAGTTTACTTTTTCCCCATTTAGAAAATTTACTGGGCTTTTTAAAAAATCCTCCCAAAAACTAATTAAAAACCCCTTTTGGGTTTAAAAACCCTTGTTTCAAACCTCCAGCACTTAATCTTTTCCCTTTTTGCAACTAGAAAAAACCAAAAGCTGGTGGGGGGGAATTCATTTTTGGCCCCGAACCAACCAAACCAGAAAGGGAGTGCCTGAAGGGGGTTTGAAGGGGACCAACCGGGCCTTAACAAGGGAATTGGGGAGCCTTTTTAAGCCCGATTCCACCCAAAAGGCCCCTTTTTTAAAAAAAGTGGGGACCGAACTTGTAATTTCCCCCCCCAAAGCCTTAACCCCGAAGTTTTTTGGGGGCCTTTAAGGGGAGGGGCCCAAGGGGGCCCCAGAGAAACCCTTTTTAAAAAGTTTGGGGGCCTGAAGCTTGGGGAGAACCGCCCACAATTCCCCGGCCCCCCGGGGAATTTGGAAAACCCAAAATTCAATTTTTACGTAAACCCAAAAATGGGGGATTACAAATCTTTAAAAAGGGGAAAAATTTATTTAAAATGACCGCTTTATTTAAAAAATTAAAGGAAAAAGTTAAAAATGGTTTTTTAAGAAAATCTTTGGTTAAATTTGTTTTAAAAAAAATTTTTTAAAAAATTTCCCATAACCCCCTTGCCCCTTTTTCCTTTTTAAAAAAATTCCCCCCCGAAATTCTGCAGTTTTCAAAAACCCCTTGGACACTTCCCAACTAAGTTCCCGAAATTCTTCCGTTCTTGGAAACCCCTTCCCCCCCTGGGCCATTTTTTCCTCCTCATTTTTTCAGCCACAAGCAGAATTAAAAAATAAAAGGACAAACCCCCTTGGGTTTTGGATAGGGGTTAAGGCCCCTGGATCCACTGTCCCCAATAGGGTATGGCCCCAGCTTCCCCCCCCCTCACACTAAACCCCCCCAGGGCCCAGAGTCAAAAAACCTTTTCCCTTTAAAGTCAAAGGGGCGCTCCCTTTTTACCAGGCTCCTATGTCCCATGGGAAAAAACTTTTAAAAATCATTTCTCTAAAAAGCTGGGTTTAAAAACAGACAGGGAAGATAGCTGCCCCCCATAATCAAAAACCGAACAGCAGAAAAAAACAAACTACAGTCGGAAAACAAATCAAGAAGAATATTATCCCCCTTTTCTTTTTTTAATTATTTTAAAGGGTTGTCTCCAAAAAGGATTGTTTTTTTTTTGCCAAAAATCTTTCAAAAACCAAATCACTTTGGGAATATTGTCCATTAACATGTCCTACCATTCCGAGATATCCCCTCTTTTTAAAGGGCTTCAACACTCCCCAGGGCACTATACTACAGACCCGTTCAAAACTCTCAAAGATGGTGCCACACTGGGTTTCTAAAGGGAAAAGACCCTGGGTTCCCACGCACCCTGTAAAAAACCAGTAAACCCTTCCCCCCAAAAAACAAAAGGGAAACCCCCAAAAATACAGGACTAAATTAAAATGAATCAATGTTTTAGACCCCCTTTAAAGAAAAAAATTTGCGATAGATTCCATTTTTAACTCTGCAAACAAGTTTAAAATCCATAAAACTAACCCAAATTTTTGGGCTAGGGGATAAAAAAAGTCAAAAATTAAAGGGGTAGGGTTAAGGGGTATAAAAATTTGGGGGGGACCTGTATTATTGCGTTTCTCACCCCTTTTTTTGGTGAAAAAAGGGGCCCCAATGAGGCGGCTAAAAATTTGCTAAAGCGCCTTAAAAGGATGGGGGGGGGGGGGGGGGGGGGGGGGGGGATGGCCATTGTTCAAAAAACTCCAAAAAATTTTCCCAAAGCGCCTAAAAAATAGGGGGGGTCCCCTTGGGGGGGCACATATAAAATGTGGTTTAAAGGGAAAACTTTGGGGCATTTTCTGCTCCGACGGCAGACCTATTTCCAAATGGATCTGCCTAGGCTTACGAGTCGGAGTTGGGGCGGATTGCTGTAAAGGGGCCCCCAAAAAGGCAAATTTCTCAACCCACCATTTTTAAAAATAAAAAGTAATTTCGATTTTATCAAAATATATAAAATTTAAATCATTTTAAAAGTAATAACAATTAATTAAAAAATATAATATTTCCCCCAAAAATATAAAAATCTCCTATAAAATGCATTTTTAAATTAAAAGAATCTAAAAAAATAAATTTTACATTAAATAACCCAAAATGATGTTGTTCAGATTTACCATTTTTTAATTTTTTCACATTAAAAACAAAATGTATTTTTTTCTGCAAATCAGCCTTTTTTTCTACATACAAGCAAAAACCCGGCACAAGCAAAAGGATTGCTGGGGCCTGTGGTTTTATCAAAACAGGATATCCCCCTATTTTTTAAATTCCCCTGGGCAGCTATTCAAAAACTTCTCTTAAATTTTTACCTATCTATAAACCTTTAACATTTTTGGTGCATTACTAATGGGGGCCTAAGTTCCATAATCGCCAAACCCTACAGGCGAGGCGCGATGAACTTTAGAAATCCGTTTATAAAACGCCAACAAAAACCACTTTCATACTCAGGGGCATTATACACGAAAACCCAGACTCGACAATTCACTTCAAGCACCTTCCTTCATTAAAAATTTTTGGGGCCCCTTTTTGGGGGACAAATTTTGTCCATTTTCCTTCCCTTTTGGGTTTGGGGGCTCCAAAGTTTAAATTTTCTTCACAGGTTTAGTCAAAACAGTGTTGAACCGAGCAGGGGCCCGATTTAAGGGAAAAACTAAAATCACGAACCAGAAATCTTTCTTTCCCACAGGGAAACCCCAGGGAATTACTCAATTTTTTGCTATATATTACCTGCCAGTGTTATATTTCAATTGAAAACTTCAAAGTATAACATTGGAAGTGCAAAAAAGAAACCTGCAAAATGCATAAAATTATGCAATATTCAGGCTTCAACTAAACAGATTTGAGCATTTGAATATTAAAATCATATCTTGCATTGTTTGATGAAGATGGTGACGACCATGAATCTGACTAGTTAAATGCCAGTACGATATGCAGTGAGACAGTTTTCCCCTCTGGATATTAAGGTTCCTTTTTATATGATAATGGGGTTTACTTGTCATAGGCACTGATGGCTTAAGTTCTGCAATGGCAGATAAGCTTATCCTTTCACATAAATATTTATAGTAAAGGACCGGCTATTGTTTTTTGCATGAATACGGAAACATCCTACGGGGAGAAAGAGGCAGTTTTGCCCCATTGATGAATACCATTCGAGTGCAGACAAGTCTGGTTATATAGAGCATGACGTGGCAACTATGAAATCCTTAGAGTGCAAGTAGGACAAGTCATCAGCTGGGAAACAGTTTGAAATTTTTTGGGAGTTGTCACATTCACACTTAGGGCCCGTCCCTACGGCAGAGGACAAATACCGGTCGGTTTATCCGATCGGTATTTGTCCGGTTTTTGTGCCGTGCACACGACCGCGGGGGGGACAGCTATTCTCCGCGATGAGAGGAGAAAAGCCCTCCCCCTTTACTTTGACATGCACATATTCCGTCCGAAAACCGGACGGAAGATTGTGCATGTTCAACTTTTTTGGGGCGGACCGCGGGCGGAAAAAACGCCGGGCAGAAAACCCATGCAGTGGGGACTACTGCACGAGTTTTCCATAGAGCCCCGTTGTGCTTGTTTGTAGCCGGTTTTTCAGACAGTCTGCAAAACCGCAAACCGTCTGAAAAACCGGACGAAAACCCGTGCCGTGGGGACATGCCCTAAGGCTGTTTTTACACAGCGCAGTTTTGGTGCAGTTTTAACTGTGCTCCAATTAAACTGCCTTTATTCCCAGCAGCTTCTTTCTGTTGTCTAGATTGTTCAGAAAGGTGTTTCAAGTAAATAATCAATGACTGTGTGTGACGTCTGGTGGATACAATCACTCTAATTGATTCACCACTTTCCAAACAGTTTAGAGAAGTGCAAAAAGCTTGCTGATAATAAAGGCAGTGTAATGACACAAGTAGTGGATCCTCTGGACCACCGCAAGCGGTGGTAGCGGCCGCGCCAGGGAGCGGAGTTTAAGTACATCCCGGTCTTCATCAGAGCCCGCCGCAAGGCAGGATGGGCTTGCTGCGGTGGGAGCCCTACCAGGTCGCTACACCTGGCACGACTAGCTAGCGGCGGCAGCTGAGGTGCAGCGAGGTACCGAAACATAATGCGAAGTCGTAGTCAAGGTCAGGCCAACAGGTCAGGGCAGGCGGCGTAGTTTCGTGGTCAGAAACGTAGCATAAGGTCAGGAAACACGGACTAGACAGAAACGCACAGGGAACGCTTTCTCAACAGGCTAGTGGCACTGAAGATCCGGCGAGGACGTTCTGGAAGTGGATACCTTATAAGAGGTCAGCGACCGGCAATAACCAATTGCCGGCACGCTGGCCCTTTAAACTTAAGAGAGCCACCGCGCGCGCACCCTAAGGAGCACCGGCTGGAAGAGGAGCCGCGGAGAAGCAGGAGCGTGGTCGGGTAAGTTTTCCAGCATAGAGGAACGAGTGCGCCCGCGGCCCGACACGCGGACCGCGGCGCCACTCGTCCCAGAAGCCTGTGGGACAACAGAGACCTGAGTGCGCCCGCAGCCAGGCCGGGGGGCTACGGGACCACTCCTAACAGGCAGTTTAATTGGAGCACAGTTAAAACTGCACCAAAACTGTGCTGTGTGAAAGCAGCCTTACCAGCACATGGCATGGAAGCCACTGTAAAGGGGTTAATGTATTTCCACTTACCTTCCACTCAGGCTGAGCATAAATCCCACTCCAACACAGTCCAAGTACCCCAAATATATAAGCTTCCACCACCTTCCAACGAGAAATCAGTAACCCTGGGAAACCCAAAAAATTTTTTGGGGGTGCCTAGAAATTTAGAACTTACTCTGTGTAACTGAGCGCTGCTAAGTCTGAAAATCCCAATTTAAGTAATGTATCCACCGCACACCAGAAGGAATTACTTAGTTCAAAGGTATTTATTCACATATATACAGGGCATAGATCATGAATCAGGAGAGATATACTTGCACAAACTAAAAAACTATACTGAACATATGTTTCACAAATCACAGTGGGATATGTGAAAGGTGTAGATGTCAAAAATCGCCGTTTCGGCAATAGCCTTTTTCAAGAGACATCAATAGTGTATAGGTGGTGGGATATGGAGGAATAATGTGCCGTATACGCAAAAGAGGTATCGGCACTGTAAAGAGTTTCACAAAAGCTCCAGGAAGACTGTGCCTGAGACTGGGGATATTGCCGTAGGAGGGCCGAAGGAATGGGGCTGATGGCGAGACGTCCGGAGGCTGCTGCTCTATGCTTTCTCCACCTACGGCACCCAATAGATCCCATTGACTCAGGTGTGCGTGACCTTCTACAACTCCATAAGTCTGAAAATCCCATCCATTTAGTTCTAGCAGCTCTAGTTTCTGAGATGTGGATGACATGCTTCCACATTGTTCTTGTGTGCAGTGCAGATAAGTAGAGTCAGATTTGCTCGGCACATTCATGTTTTTGTTTCCATGTGTTCTTTAAATATTCTGAAATTTATGTCTTTTCTGTTTCACAAGAGTTTCCAACATTTCTTTAGTACAATATTGAGTGACCACTACTTTCAGCAGCGGATACTTGGTAAGGTGGCCATGCCGGATCTCCAAAACTAGAGTTGATGAGGGAAAACGGGTGTCGTTTTCAGAATCAGTGCCCCAAACATAATCAAAATTGGTTCCAACTTTTAAGGCACCAAAATAAGTGTTCAGCAGTTTAATCAATCGTAGGGGAAAGGTTCTGTTACCAACAAACACTGCTCATAGTCACTTGCATGGTTAAAACACTGTAATCAAACACTGCTCTCCAGCAGTCGCAGATTTAAACACTTACACACTGCTCTCCAGCAGTCATAAGGTTAAAGGGGTTTTTCCATGATGTAATCCTCCAAAATGGGTATTTAATCACTTTTCTATATATATATCATCAAAAAAGTGAAGCCTCTGAGAGCAACAGCCTGACTTACATGCCCTTGGTTTCCTGACAGTTTACATTAGATATAACCAGGAGCTGACAGGAGCTGATCTGGCCGCACTTGCATTGTTTGTACTTCTTATTTGATGGCAGGGAACATGAACAAGCTTTTAGGGGACTGGGGAGAAAAGATCCTGTGTCTTTTGTATAGAGAATCCACTGGTTGGAATGTAATTATCTGAGTAAACATGCAGATGCTCCCTGGCTCTCTGCTGAGCCCCCCTGCCTTCCCCCCCTGCAGCCATTTGTGAAGGAATGAAAGAAGGCTTCCTGCTGAGCTTATCTTCTCTCCTGAGCAAATAAGAGGGAGAAATAAAAGGCATATAGCTTATGCACAATACAGTTCTCCTCTGTGGATTAGCAAAACAATGTTTGCACAAGTACAGAGACTGAGCCTCGGAACGTGCATGGGAGGTGGAGTGATGACATCACAGAGGAGGTTCTTGTTTTTTAAACACAGAAACAGAACGCCCCTTTTTTCAAGCCTCAAGAGGGGAGTATCAGCCTGTTAGGTAAGGAACTCACGTCTTGGCAAAACCCCTTTAAACACTATAATCAAAGCTATGGATTCTTAGCACATACAAGGACCAAACTGGGGCAAGAAAGGAATAGCTGAACCTCAAGCTGTGAATGCAGTTTCCTATTGAAATCATATTTTTATAACCTGAACAATTTGTTTAGGTTTCATTAAGGTAATTTGTTGTCTTACTGCTGATTAGGTGGTGAGAGAGAAGGTACAAAAATACCTAGTTTTATGTGTCCCTTAATTGACCCATTATAACATATGTCAAGGGTGGATGGACATGTGAGAATCTGGTTCTCTTTGAAGAAAATATAGCTCCATGCTCTATGTCAAAAGTTCCACTTGGAGATAACATATTATCCCCAATAATCGAGTTTTAGTGGTTTATGACCAGAATTAACTATGCTTGAATAAACCAGCTTGTAGACAGGGAATACACATAATTGACCTGTGGTAAGGGGGGTACATAAACGTTTCAAAGTCACTGGGATATATTGTGCATAACTTTCCTATTACAATTATCTTTTGGTAAAGTTTACAAAAAGTTGGATTTGGTTGGTATCAGGTAAATAATATTGACCCCCACCCCCCAAAAATATTACCCTGTTATGTGATTTATTTCAGATTAAATAGGCATTGAACCTGCAGGGATTGGGAATGCAACTGAGCCTCATTATGTTGAAGCTAATAGAACATGTGCCTTGCACATAAAAATGGGAGTTGTAATGACAGTATATAAAAACTGTATACAGTGCAAAGTATATCACATATATGTGTGTGATCCATAGGTAATTAAATACAAAATCCAGGTATATTGATTACTATTGATCATTTTGCTTGCAGTACCTCCCTGACCATATTGGGGCAGATTTATCAAGGCAGTTGCGCCAGAATTCTGGTTCAATTTGCTCCAAAAATCAGTTTTTCGCCACATTTACTATGTGTTTTAGTCTGTTTCAGGTTCGCCTGTGCCTCACCGGTCAAAGGGGTGTGACTTAATAAAAAGTGTGCGTGGTTTTGTGGAAAGGGGCATGGCTTAAATGAGACAAAAAATGCGCCAGAATCTGCGACCAAATTGTGGTGTAAAAGCCAGCTTAAAGATGGTACGAACTTAGACTAGAAAGTTCTAACCTGCGCCAGATTTATGAACACTATGATAAATGTGGCGCATTGTAAGAATTTCTGGTCTGACTTTACACTGTCTAAAAGTTAGACACTATTCATAAATCTTCCCCATTGTGTGCTGTTGAAAGAGAACCTGTCACATAGGTTATGCCTCCCTTGCTGAGGGCAGCACAAGGTAGTGTCAGACCTGCTGTTTCCAGCACTGTGTCCCTTATTCTGTAAGATGCAGCAGTTTTAGAACATTTACCACTTAAATCTTATTCATGAGCAGGTGTTAGCTCCACCCACCAAAGGCTAGCCCCGCCCACTGACAGTTATTCACATGTTTCTACCTATTCAAAGTAATAGGGTTGTCAGTTGAGGTGGGCGGGGCTAGCCTCTGATTGGCCAGGTTTGAAAAAAACTGACTCTGAAGGACTCTTCGAATGACTCTTCTGGCTGAAAACTGCAGATTTGAGCATTAAAAACACGAAAACTACAGCATCTTACAGAATAAGGGACACAGCGCTGGAAACCGCAGGTCTGACACTAGCTTGTGCTGTCCTCAGCCAGGGGGGCAAAAACTATGTGACAGGTTCTCTTTAAAGGAAAATATGTCCAGGAAGATACAAAGCACAAAGCACTTAAATATAATGCAATGTAGCACAATATTCCACAATCCCATCTAGCGGCAGTGTGTCTAATGAAATAATTCCCATTTCTTGTTCTGAAAAACACAGATTACTGCTTATATTATTTTGATGTATTTACCTTAAAGGACTTGACACTTTTTTAACCCTTCCTGACGGACGGTCATAAGAATATGGCTGTAAGTTTTTTTCCTCCTTGCCTTCTGAAAGCCATAACTTTTTTTTATTTTTCCACCTACATAGATGTGTGAGGGCTTTTATTTTGCAGGACAAGACATAATTTCTTATGGTGTTATTCATATTACCATACAATATACTGGGAAATGGCAAAAAAATTCTAAATGGGGCAAAATGTGAAAAAAACATACTTGCACTATGTTTGCGACAGTTTTGTTTTTATGGCGTTCATTCTTCAGTAAAAGTGATGTGTTCTCTGTATTCTACAGGTTGATTCGAAACCGGCAATGCCAAAAAAAGGACGGTTTCTGTTATGTTTTGGTGGCGTAAAAAAATTCTAAATACTTTCTATTTTGAAATTTGCGCCGCGGCGTCATTTTGTGCGACCAATAACTTTTTTGTACTGACACTTATGGACTTGAGTGAGGCGGCATTTTTTTGCGGGCTGAAGTGCACTTTTGATTGCTGGCAGTTTGTAATGCATGGGACTTTTTTGATTAATTTTATTCCAATTTTTATGAGACGTGAAATGGCCCAAAAAACGCAATTTTGGCGCTTCTAATTTTTTTCTTCTACGGTGTTCAGCGTACGGGATACATAATGTTATATTTTCGGACACGGCGATACCAAATATGTGTAACTGTTGTATTATTTTATTTTTTCCATTTGTAAAATGGCGAAAGGGGGGTGATTTGAACTTTAAATGCGTTTTTTTTTTTTTTTGCACAGTAAAACTTTTTTTTACTTTCACTTTGAGTCCCCTCAGGGACCTTCTGCACTAGGGAGCACGATGATTTATACCTAATTCATTATATATACAATGCATCAGGGTGTACAAAGATGGCGATTTCCCCACTTCCAGCCCCATTCAGGCAAATTGAAAACATGGCAGTGATGGAAACCTTCACAAGTGAGGAAAGGCGTGCGCGGCACCGTTTTTCATTGATTTAGACGCCGCGGCCATCTTTCCTGCAGCGTCTAAGTGTTTAAACAGCGCCGGCGCCCTCCGCGCTGTAACTGCCAGGTGTTAGCTGCAATTACCTTACTTGCATCAGGACGTATCCATACGTCCAATGCCGGTAATGGGTTAAAGAAGTATTCTCACCACACTGATTAGCTTTAAACATGTAGGGAAAAAAAAAGATTTCTAAATTAACTGCTGCTCTGATTTTGCTTCCTTTCA
>JAODAL010034539.1:0-44118 GCA_025379985.1 Phyllomedusa bahiana
GTTTAAAAATTTAACTGCAAGGTCTCTACAACAAATCTGGACGGGGAAAAAAGTGCAAAAAACACGATCTGAAATGTATACGGATAATAAAAGGTATTTTTGGCCCCTATAACCCCTTGGGGTGATACACAATTGCTGGTTTCAAATTTAACGCAAGGTCTCTACAACAAATTGGACTGGGCAAAAGTGAAAAAACAGAAATCTGAAATGTATACGGATAATTAAAAGGTATTTTGCACCTATCATTCCCTGTGGTGACTACACAATTTGCTGGATTCAAATTTAAACGAAAGGGTACCTCTATCAACAAATCTGGACTGGAAAAAAGTGCAAAAACATGTATCGGGAAATGTATACGGATAATAAAAGGTATTTTTGGCACCTATCAATTCCCCTTGGTAAACTACACAATTGCTGGATTCAAATTTAACTGCAAGGTACCTCTATCAACAAATCTGGACTGGGCAAAAGTGCAAAAAACACGTATCTGAAATGTATACGGATAATAAAAGGTATTTTTGGCACCTATCAATTCACCTGTGGTGACTACACAATTGCTGGATTCAAATTTAACTGCAAGGTACCTCTATCAACAAATCTGGACTGGGAAAAAGTGCAAAAAACACGTATCTGAAATGTATACGGATAATAAAAGGTATTTTTGGCACCTATCAATTCACCTGTGGTGACTACACAATTGCTGGATTCAAATTAACTGCAAGGTCCTCTATCAACAAATCTGGACTGGGCAAAGTGCAAAAAACACTATCTGAAAGTATACGGATAATAAAAGGTTTTTTTGGGGCACCTATCAATTCACCTGTGGTGACTACAAAAATTGCTGGTTTTCAAATTTTACTGCAAGGTACCTCTATCAACAAATCTGGACTGGGCAAAAGTGCAAAAAACATGTATCTGAAATGTATACGGATAATAAAAGGTATTTTTGGGCACCTATCAACCCTGTGGTGACTACAAAATTGCTGGATTAAAATTTAACTGCAAGGTCCCCTCTATCAACAAAGATGAAATGGGCAAAATTAAAAAAAGAACACCTATCGGGAAATGTATACGATAATCAAAGTGGAGTTTTTTGCCCCTTTAACAAATAACCTGCAGTTTATTAGAAAAATCAGTATCCTAATATAAGTTCAGGCTGCCCAATATCCAAGTAATATTTCAACAGAAAAACTTTTAAATAATAAAGCAAATTGCAATGCAATGTTGCAATACAATATCCATTTTCCCTTTAAAGAGCTTGCCCTGTGCTCCCGGCCCGTGGCCCCCCCCCCCACCCCGGGCTCCCTCCCCTCCCCCCGTGACGTTACAGCGGAAAGGATGCCCCTTTTAAAAAATTCTCAGCCAAATCCCCTAAAATCGCAAATCTCTGATCTAACGGTTTCAAAAAGGCCCCAAGCTAAAATTTGAGCTGCCTCTGTGAACAAATAAAAATAATTTTGCTGATTTTTTTTTTGCAGGGGGCCCATTTCGCCCGCCCCTACTCCCTTTGAGAGGGCTGACACACACTAAACTGAACGGGAAGGGGGTTTTTCCCTTTTGGTAAAAAAAGGTCAGGGTATTTTTTCCCCAGCCAATCGAAACCATACCATCCCAGTCATACTCGCACACACATCCCCCAACCCTGTTTTTTTCTGTAACTGATTTGCTGGCCCCCAAAAAATGACGGGAAGCGCCGAAAATGGCGCGATTTTAAATTAATTATGCAAAATTTTTTAAACCAAAATTATCGCGGATTTTAACAAACCCATCAACGAAAATACCGTGCCGTTTCTACTTTGCCCGATAATAATCCCCCTCAACATTTAAACCCCTATCACCCCATGTTACCCGTGCAACACGGGCCATAAAACATGCAGTCATTTTAAAAAATAACAAAACATCAAAACTTATTTAAAATGTATGTAGACATCAAAGGGTTCATTTTTTTTCATTAAGACAGCATAGGAAAATAGGTACTTGAACAAAATACAATCACAAATTCAATAAAAATGTAGGTAGACAATTAAAATCTGTACCTTAGATTTAACCTCCTGTTATGATCCACACTATGTTTTAAATGTAACCAATTGGCACAAACCCTCTACATGTACAACACTGGCAACCTGTAGTTTAAACAAAGTACCATATGTGCTATGGAGATTGTGCAGGCATCGGAGTTGTGCATGTTACTGCAATGGTGGCAATTGGAGGTAACACCTATCCTGCCCATGTTACTGTGCTACACTGGCCATACACATACATTTTCATTTTAAAAAGAAACAGCAGAAATGCAAATTTCCCTTTTTTTCAATGTATGGGGGGATGAAATTTAAACAATTTGTTCATATATTTCTATTGTAAATGGTTATATGAAAATGTTTAATAAAACCTTTAAATGATTTTTAAAAAACTGCATAGGAAAATTATTAAAGTACTTGAACAAAATACAGTCACAAATCCAACAGAAATTCAAAACCGAAAACCAGGAGTGGATTAAAAAAAGACAAGTTGAATCTGTATCTTATATTTTCTCTTCCTTTACAATTCGACTATGGGGACATGTATGTTTTTTTGGTGCCCAGAAACGCCTTTTTTTGTCCCAAATTTGTAGCGAAAGAAAGCGCCTGGATCTTTTAAACCCTTTTTTTCAAACTGGGGGTCATGGTTTAAACGTTTTTCTAGCTAAAAAGTGAAAATTTCCCGGGTTCCAGAAAAACCACTTTTAAACCTGTTCCACAGAAAAAATTTTCCCCATAGTTTCATATTTGGGTAAGGTAAAAAAAGACAAGTCCCCCATCTAGTTCAGCCCGTTGTGCTAAGGTGTTGATCCAGAAAAAGGGAAAAAAAAAACCCCAAATTTATTTTAAAAGCCAATTGTCCTAAATTTGGGGAAAAAATTTCCTTCCTGCTCCAATTTTGGCAATCAGAAAAATCCCGGGATAAATTTGACCCCTCTCCAAAAATCCTGTCCCTATAATTTTGTTATATTATTATTCCTCCAGAAATGCACCCAAAACCCCTTTTTTTGGGAACCCCGGTTATTGAATTCACCATGACCAGTCCCTCTGGCAGAAAATTTTCCATAGCCCCACGGGCCCCTTACCGTAAGAAAGCCCTTTCTATTTTTAATGTAGAAAAATTTTCTTTCCCAAGCCCGAAAAGGGAAACCCCCCCCCTTGTTCTAGATACAGCCCTTGTATAAATAAACCCTTGGGGAGATCTTTTTATATTGACCTTTGATGATTTAAACATATTTTTTTTATGTCCCCCCGAACCCTTTTTTTCCCTCTAAACAAATAACCCAAAATCTTGCCAATTTTTTGTGTACTTTTACCCCACCCGGGCCCTTTTTATTTTTTGTTGCCCGTTTTTTGAAACCTGTTCAAGCTCAAACAATGTCTTCCTGTGCACTGGGGCCCAAAACGGAAAACACAATATTCCATGTGGGGGTCTAACCATTGACTTGTATTAAAGGGAGAATAATGTTCCATCATGTGCAACTATGCCCCTTTTAATGCACCCCATGATCCTATTTGCCCTTTGGGGTTTCTGCTGCCTTACACTGGGTTTCTACAATTTTAAAAAATTTTCTGTCCCAAACCCGATTCCCAAGTCCTTCCTCCAAAGTCACTTTTACCCAGTGTTTTTTTTTTCCCTTTAACATTAAACATTAAAAGGATTTTTCTTCCCCATTTCATAACCTTGCAAATTTATCATGTTTAAAACTCACCCCCCGCCATTTCTCTGCCCAGGCCCCCCAAATTATCCAAAAACCTTTTTTAATAAAATATTTTCCTCTATTGTGTTTAATTACTTTACAAGCTTTGTATCGTCTGGGAAAGATCGATATTCTTTCTGTTATTCCCTTTTGTTAAAATTTATTTAAAGAAAAAGTTAAAGAGGATAGGGGGGGCCCAAAACTGGGCCCTTGTGGTTTTTCCCCCTAGTAACAGCGAAACCGGGCTGAGTATGTTTCCTTTAATTTCTACCCCTTTTTTTTTTTCTATCATGAGCCATTTTTTACCCAAAACCCTTTCAAAACCCTTTTTCCCCCATCCCCAAACAAATTTTCATTTTTTTTTCCAACCTTTTATTTTGGCCCCCGATCAAAAGCTTTTTAAAAAAAACTAGATAAATGACAACCATGCCTCACCCCATCCAGTCTAGCACTGCTTCCCCATAGAAAACTGATGATATGCGCCTGGATTTTCCCTATTAAAGTCCCTAAATGTGATACCGGGACGGTTTTAGTGCCCACGCCCCAGCACCCCCCCACAATCTCATGGGGCATTTTCAAAGTGCCTGGGGGGGCTCCTGTAAAATTTAACCCAATATTGGGGGTCACCTAATTTTAAAAAAAGATTGGAAAAAGGGGTGCGATTTTTTTTTGGCCCCAAAAAGACCCCCAGACTTCAGGCCCCCAAACCCCGTCATAAATTCGCCCTATGTTTTAAATGTAACCACTTCTCACAAGCCCCTTTCACATGGGACAACACTGGGTTAAGTATTTGGCAAAGTACCGTATGTGTATGGGGGTAGTAAAAGGGGTTAAGAGATTTTTCATTTACTGCAAAATATCCTGCCCCATTTAAACCCCTTATAAATCAAAGTCAAAAAGCGACCACCCGCACCCAAAGGTTAACCAGATAAGGGAATGGTTTTTCCCCTTTTTCACCTTTCCCCTTTGCACCTCCGTCCCCCCTAGATGGGCCCTAGGGTGCTGATGGGTTTCCATGGCAGAGAGGTAAAAATAAGGGCAAAAATTTTGATCTTTTACAGACAGGTTTCCAGTCCTTTTCGTCTGTTTTTCCAATAAGGCTAGTTCAAAACCCAAAAGGATTTGAACTTACAATTCAACGCAAATTCCACCTTTGATTATACATCAAAATATGTGTCAGATACAAGTCCCGATCATTTGAATGAGAAATCCGCGCTGTAGTTTACACTTTTTTCCACCACAGATTTCAAAGCCATGATCCCCTAAAAAAAAAAAATTGGGGATGTCGTTTTTTTGATACGGGGTAACCCCCGGTTTCACGATGGCAAGCAGCCCCTAGAATTTTGTTTTAAAACATGGTTAAACCGCCTCCAAATCAGCAGCAAAAACTGCCACTGCAAAGTTAAAATCTGTGGCAGAAATCCAAGGGTATCACTTTGGATTTCTGACATGTTTTCCATATTGGATTTTTTTTGTTTCGAAATAGCAGATTATATGTGTCAACATATCCTAACATATAATGCAGTGTATTATATCAGCAATTAAACAGTCACAGCGTCAAGTAACCCAGAGGAACTAAAAAAAAAATTGTAAAAGAAAGGTAAATCAAATTTTCAAAAAAAGGCTAAAGAAAAAATCTACAAAAATTTTTTCCCCCTTTCAAAAGCTTTAAAATGGGGCAAAAAGATAAAAAAAAAAGACTCACACATAATTGGTAATGATTTGTAGTACAGAATGAACATGCTGATATATTTTTCAATAGGGCATGCCCCAAAAAGAAATTGCTTTTTTATCATCCCCCTCAGAAAAAAGGAATAAAACTTGATTAATGAGTTCAATGTACCCCAAAATGTTAAAAATGTGTCAATAACACTTATATTTTTGTTTGGATCTGGGTTTTTCTATGTAAAAATGGGAAAAAGGATTTTTTGGAATTATAATATTTTTTACATTTTTAACAATTTTTAATAAACTTCTTACATTTGTTCAGTCCCTCTAAGGGCAATCACTTGATTGACTTATGCATTGCAATGTATTTTGGGTTGATCGCATTTTTTCTTTTAAACCCTTCCTCGCGGATATTTTTTTTTTTTCCCCCTCATTTTTTCTTCCCCGCCTTCCCAGAGCCATAACTTTTTTTATTTTATTAAAAGACATATCCAGTTTTATTTGCGGACAAGATGACTTTTAATTGTTTTTATTCACCTTTCCAAGAATTATAGAAACACCAAAAAAATCTAAGAGGGACAAAACATGTAAAAAAAACTTACTTGCAGTATGTTTGTAGGATTTTTTTTCGCCATTCAATCTTCAGTATTCTATGGGTTGATACGATTCCGCCAATACCAAACATGCAGGGTTTTCGTTGTGTTTTGGTACGTGCAACTTTTTGATCACTTTTATTTAAATTCTTAGCGAACCGTACACGGTGTTCAGTGTACGGGATAAATGATGTTATATTTTAATTGATCAGACTTTTTTCGGATGCAGCGATACCAATTATGTGTATTATTTTATGTTTTGTATTTGTAAAATGGCAAAGGGGAGGTGATTTGAACTTTTAATAAATATATTTTTTATACATTTTAAAGCATTTATTTATTTTTTTTGAACTTTAACATTGATTCCGCCCAAAAGTGCTTCACCACTAGGGGGCGTGATCATTTCTACAGGCTATTGCATTGTAATACAATGCAATAGGATGTACAAATATGGCGGTTTTAGGAAGTAGTAAAACATAAAATATGGCGGCGATGGAAGCCTTCACTAGGCTTCCATCTACCATCTAAATCGATCAGGGCCGTTTCTCATTTATTTTGATACCACGGCCCGTGTGTGCCGCGGCATCTAAAGGGTTAAAGACAACCTGTCACATAGTTTATGTCCCCCCTTGCTGAGGACAGCACAAACTAGTGTCAGACCTGCTGTTTCCAGCGCTGTGTCCCTTATTCTATAAGATGCTGTAGTTTTCGTGTATTTAATGCTCACATCTGCAGTTTTTAGCCAGAAAAGATTCATGAAAAGAGTCCGTTTTTTTTATACCTTGCCCACCTAAGGCTAGCCCCGCCCACCTCAACTGATAAATCTATTACTTTGAATAGGTAGGAGAATAACTGTCAGTGGGCAGTGCTAGCATTTGGTGGGCGGAGCTAACACCTGCTCAAGAATAATATTTGAGGAGTAAATGCTCTAAAACTACAGCATTTTACAGAATAAGGGACCCAGCGCTGGAAACAGCAGGTCTGTCACTAGCTCGTGCTGTCCTCAGCCAGGGGGGCATAACCTATGTGACAGGTTCCCTTTAAGCAGTACGGGATGGAGCTGGCTCCATTCCGTGCTGTTACCAGCGGATGTTAGCTGCAATTAGCAGCCGATGCCCGCTGGCTGTGTAGCGGGATTGCGGTGCGATCCCATTACAAAGCCCTTTACCAGCGCTATCATGTACTCATAGGTCAAATGTCGGTAAGGAGTTAAAGTAGACCTGTCAGTTGGTTTATGCTGCCATATCTGAGAGCCAGATGTAATTGACGGAGAGAAGCTGAACTCTGTTATGTACAGGTTTATATAATTTGGAACAGGATTTCTGAATAAAAAGCAGAGAAAATCCTGACCAGACAATAGGGCTGCGTTTACACGGCAAAAGACAAATACCAGTCGGGACATCCCGACCAGTATTTAGTCTATTTTTTGTCACGTGGGGGGGGGGCTTTTGTCCACGGTTTGTGGACTCAAGCCCTCCTTCTTCATACCCACATGTTCATGTTCCGTTCAAAAACCGGGCAGAAGAATGAACATGTTCTATGTTTTTCGGACCGCTGGCGGTGTAAGAAAACTTCCGGCAGAAAATCCGTGCAACGGGGACCGCTGAACGGATTTTCTATTAATATCAATGTAAAAGGTTGACAGTCGGTTTACAGAAGGCTTTCAAATCCGAAAAACATCTGTAAAACCAACGGAAAACCTGTGCCATGGGGACAAGCCCTAGGAGTCCTGCTTACCCCACCCACATACAGTGATTGACAACTTTCCCTGAATCAATGTGTATACGGAGCAAGCTGTCAATCACGGTATACGGGCCAGGTAAGCAATACTTTCAGTTCTCTATACTTTTTAACCAGAAATTCAACATCAAATCATGATAAACCTATGTATCACAGAGCTCAACTTTACTCCCTTTATCATACCCAGCTCTCAGATAAGAGTAGCAAAAATTACCTGACCGTTTCCCTTTTTTCTCAACATGCAGTTTCACAGAGCCACAGTCAGCTTTAGACTCACACTTCCTGCTCAGGCTGTGGGCAGGTCAATAGCAATGATTGGAATATCAGTTCTGCTGTAGTTAGCTATTTCTGTTACAATGCAAGAGATTTATAAAGTCTGTTTCACAAGGCTACAGCGCGCTAAAGAGTGGAAGCTTTTCATTAAGTTAGGTAAACAAATTCTGTTGCTAGAGATAAGACTCTGTAGGGAGTGACTCACCATGGTCGAACTGACTGATTGATGGCAGCTTGTAGCTATGAGAAATAAGAGAGATCAGGGAGAGGTGGTTGGTAGCTATATAAGCCTGTGTACTCTAAGAGGAGTATCTGTATCTTTTAACCCAGTGTTTCTCAACTCCAGCCCTCAAGGACCACCAACAGGTCAGGATCTCCTACAGAATGCACTGACAATAATTGTATCACCTGTGCAATACTGAGGAAATCGTAAAAACTGGACCTGTTGGTGGGTCTTGAGGACTGAAGTGGAGGACTCTTCTAATCAAAGCAAAATCAAAGCAACAATGTATTTGATAATAGTCTTAATTTATCTTTCCTACATGTTTAAAGCTAATCAATGTAGTGAGAAAACCCATTTTAGCCTTGATTCTGGGGGCCTTGGTTAAGTCACCCAGCTACTGTGACAACACAACTGCCAATCATATTGTAGGTGGCCAATTTAGGGTGCTGTTTATCTGCCTTGGTAGCTACGGACTTGTCATCTTTGTATTGAAATAACCTGGATTAGAGCTACCTCTGATCCCGGGGGCTGCAGAAGAGGATGGGATGTAATAAACAGCCCAATGCACATTCTACTTTTGCCATACATACTGTATATCGCAGAATGGATATCCAGAAGGGGTTAGACCTAAAATTACAATCAGGTTCAGTGGATTCACTAGGTGAATAGTACTAGAACACCATTAGAGAGCATTGTGGGGGATCCTGTCTTATTGAGGACGGTTTCACACCTGCTGTGCGGTTGCACTTTTTTCATGCAATTTTTACTATGTAATTTCACTCCCTTTACTGTCCACTCCATGCACATGAAAGCACCCACAATCCCCAGACATTTCATTTGATTTGTTCTTTGTTGAAATGTGTTGAAACAATAGGTCATCAATCATTTCACCATCCACAAATGGAGAATATTTCAAACAACTTTGCCTTTGTGTCCAGACCAGGTTGTCCCAGCACGTTTGGTATGAGAGCAGGGCACAAGATGTTGAAATAAATCTCTATAAACTCAGGTCACTCTCACAACTATTGATGTCAAAGTGCAGAAGCCTACTGAGTACTGTTCTAATTGAGACTAGTGGCCATTACAATAGGGTGGGGGAGGGAGTCACAGGTAAGTGGGTAGGGTCGCTCTGTTTAAATTCTCACTCTTTTCTTTAATCTGTATTGGTTTGGGGCAGGTCATTTGGGTTAAGGCAGGTGCTGCTATAGTCATGGCTCAACTCTTGTCTGACCCAGCCCTCCTGAGTCTGTTAGTAATGAATGACACAGACCTGATATCCATACTGTGGCAGAAGATTGCACAGGATGGCTCATAACCGCATACTGGGTCCTGACCCTGGGCAATGCCTATCCTTTGTTGTCTAGCCCAATCCTCCAACCCCCAGATCCCTTACAAAAACACCGACTTGGATTGGATAATTTGGCCACAGCAGCCATTTTATTAACATACAGACAAATCATAATAACAGACAACGAATGAGACTAACCCCCGCAATACCCATCCGCCATAACCATCAACTTGGGGCTGTGGTCCTTGGAGTTAAAATAAACCACCAACCAGGGTCTGGCAAAAACACCTGCTTCTTCTCTCCGCAGTCTTCTTACCCCCAGCCGTCACCCCCGGCTTCAGGGCACCAAGAGCCACCTCAGGCGGCTAACCATTCCGTGAGCTGCTCCCAAGGACGCTGCCCTGTGGAGCCCAAATCTTCGCCAGACCAGTCCATCCACAAAATAGGGAGCCAAGCTGAGCCTGACTCCCCCATAAGTTTCCACCGACTCCAAGGACCCCAACCCGCCAGCCACTGTGACAATCAAGCCACCACCAGGATAAGTTCTAACCATTCACCATAACGCCAAACACGTCACAACAGAAAAACTCCCCTCCCTCTGGTTCCCCCAACATTAGGGAGGGAGGGTGGGACTGCTGTTCTCTGCTGACCGCGTGTCTGCTCCCACGCAGCGCGGGCTCGGCTTTATATGCCGGCCCCCCTTCCCTGCACGTCGCCCGCTTGACTCCGCCCCCTTTCACCTTACGCCACGGACGGCGCGACGGGTCATGTGGGGCCTCCCCCCAGGGCTGCGCCCCCATGTCCGGCCCCTTCCTTGACCCTGGGCAACGCCTATCCTCTGCTGTCTAGCCCAACCCTCCAATCCCCAGATCCCTTACAAAAACACCGAGACTTGGATTGGATAATTTGGCCACAGCAGCCGTTTTATTAACATACAGACAAATCATAATAACAGACAACGAATGAGACTAAACCCCGCAATACCCATCCGCCATAACCATCAACTTGGGGCTGAGGTCCTTGGAGCTAAAATAAACCACCAACCAGGGTCTGGCGAAAACACCTGCTTCTTCTCTCTGCAGTCTTCTTACCCTCAGCCGTCACCACCGGCTTCAGGGCACCAAGTGCCACCTCAGGCGGCTAACCGTTCCGTGACCTGCTCCCAAGGACGCTGCCCTGTGGAGCCCAAATCTTCGCCAGACCAGTCCATCCACAAAATTGGGAGCCAAGCTGAGCCTGACTTCCCCATAAGTTTCCACCGACTCCAAGGACCCCAACCCGCCACAGCTAGCGATCGTGACCCCTTACGAACGCGACGCCCCAAACAGCCCCAAAGCCCTCTCAAGTCCTTCACGGATATTCAAAGACCATAAATCGAGTCCCACAGCATTCAAATGCACCCTGTCCCTACGCCAGAACTCCCCATCCCCAGGCTCCAACTCTCTATGCCTAACCACAAACCCCCCATTCCGAGACACAAAGGACGCCAACGACCTATTCACCTTAACGTGTGCCCTATTGATATCTGCCACTGACTCAGCGTGTCGCCATGATAACCTTGGCACCATATCTGACCAAACAATGACCAATCCCGGATAAAGGGACCAAAGCCGAAACAAATCAAAACGAATGTCCCTTATTAACTCCCTAATGGGGCGCGACCCCAAATCGTTCCCCCCAACGTGAAAAACAACAATATCCGGCGCCCTATCCCAAAAAACGAATCTCTGAAAATCCAGCAAAACTTGACTCCACACCATTCCTCTTTTCCCAATCCACCGCACCACCGCACTCTCTTCCGCAATTCCAAGTTGCCGACCACTGGTTCTCAGCGCCGCTCGTTCCGACCCCCAATGCAGGAACGAGTGGCCAAACATCCAGACCAGACGTTGCCCTAGAAGAAAAGAAAGAAAAAGAAAAAGGGGGGGAGGGAATGACAGAACCCATATTCCTAACTTAAACACAATTACCTACCTCCATCCCCTTTTTCCCAAAACCCCCCAGCACAGCCCCACCAGGCTATATCGCCACTAAATGCGGGCGAATGTACAACCTGAACCTCTCAGATTCCCATCCGCCTATCTTGCGCACCGAGTCCGCATCCAGTCCCAATCCTGCCGCCTCCATGGCTGCCCCAATGCGGAAGGAATGTGGCGCAAATTGACCCGGATTCAAACCCAACTCCTCCAAACAGCGGCGAAAGACCGCCGTAAACTGGAACCGAAACAAGAAACTGCCATCTGAGTGCGCCAACAGGGGGCCAGAGCCCACCACGCGCACCCTGCTATATTCGTCAAAACACCGAACCGGGCACATACCAGAGCCTCCAACTGCCCCTAAACGCACAATCTTACCCCTACCCCCCTGATCCGTCTTAGACCGCCTTATCAGAATCGCCAAACCGTCGGCCGTACGTTGCACATCAGAGACCAGCAGACCACCAACGACTCTCCTACTGGGGCAAACCAGCTCGCTAACACGCAACGCCCCAAAAAAGGCTAGTGAAAAGGCAAGCCTAAACACACTGACCTCAAAGCCTGAAGAACAAACCGCCGACAGCCTATCTGCCAACCTTTCCAATAAATTAAATACCACTGGGCGCCGCTGATCAGCCCTACGCTTTCCCTTCCGCAAACCCTTCAGAGCCTGCACCACAATAATATAATTTGTTACATCCGTCATCCCCCTGGACTTAAAACCAAAAGCCAAAGCTGACATCAGACGCGTAACCCTGGAGACAGACCACCCCTCATTAACATCATGCCCCACAAAACAGAACAATGCCGCCGACCTCTCCCTATCAGTGATCACCTGACCAAGGCCTTCCAGCCAACGCTCCCAAAGAGCCCATGATGCCGAGTATGAATCCCACGTCCCAGTACTTAAGGATGACCTGAACAAGCGGTGTGCGGCATCCAAACCACGGTCCATAACTCCTCGGGGCACTCCAACCCCACTTCCGCTGCCTCCGGCGCCAGCTCCCGGAAACACTGCAACTGCGAACGAGATAATGCGTCAGCCAGGTTGTTCTTTACTCCCGGGACATGCGTAGCCACCACCCATGCGTTCAATTCCAAGCATCGCAGGACAAACCGTAGAAGCAAACAGAGGACAGGAGGGGAGGAAGCCGACAAGGAGTTTATCGCCTGGACAATCCCGAGGTTATCGCAGTGGAAGCGAATCTTCTTATTCCTGAAACGATCCCCCCAGAGTTCGAAAGCCAATACAATAGGGAACAGTTCGAGAAGATCTCGATTTCTAACAAAACCTGCTTCTACCCATGTCACAGGCCAACGGCCTGCACACCCGTCCCCTTGGCAGTATGCCCCAAACCCCACACTCCCCGCCGCATCCGTAAAAACCTCGATGTCAGCATTGTTCAGCACCTTATCTAATATAATGGATCGCCCATTATATTGTTCTAGGAATGACTGCCACACCCTCAAATCCCCTCTCATACCCGCCGACAAGTGAATGAAATGGTGTGGGGCCTGAACTCCCGCCGTTGCCCCCGCCAACCATCGCGAAAACACCCTTCCCATGGGCATGATGCGGCAGGCAAAATTTAATTTCCCCAACAGGGACTGTCCCTCAATGTTACTTTCTTGCATGCCAACAACCTCCTAATTTCTTGACGCATGCCCACCAACTTATCCTCTGGTAGACTGCATTCCATTAAGATGGAATCAATGTGGATACCCAAGAAATTAATCAATGTGGTCGGCCCCTCCGTCTTATCTGCCGCCAGCGGGACTCCAAATTGATTCGCCACCCATTGCATTGATGCCAACAGCGACCCGCACACCTCTGAGTCCACTGGCCAATGCAAAGGAAGTCATCCAAATAATGAATGACAGACGACAGCCCCGAGACATCCCGCACCACCCATTCCAAGAAGGAACTGAATGCTTCAAAATAGAAGCAGGAGATGGAACACCCCATTGGCAAACACCTGTCTATGAAAAACGACCCTTCCAAAAACACCCCAAGAACCTAGCACTATCCGGGTGCACCGGCAACAAACGAAAAGCGGATTCAATATCCGTCTTTACCATAAGGACCCCCCGTCCATGAAACCGAACCCAACGAAGCACCACGTTGAACGATGTATAGACCACAGAACACAGTTCCGGGTCGATACCATCATTAACCGAAAAACCCGTTGGAAATGATAAATGGTGAATTAACCGAAATTTATTATGTTCCTTCTTCGGAACAACTCCTAACGGGGAAAAGACCAAGTTTGGTAATGGCTTGGCCTCAAATGGGCCCGCCATTCTATCTAAGGATACTTCCTTTGCCAATTTATCCACTACCACCCCCGGGTGTTGCAATGCCGGCCGTAAATTTTTGGTAGAAAAGGGGACCTCATGAGCGGATGGCGGGATGCGAAAACCATCCCGAAACCCCTCACGTAACAACAACGCAGCCTTTTGATCCGGGTACCTATTTAGGTAAGGCCCCATCGTGAGAATGTTCACTGGGGTCATTCCCTTGAGAAGGACCTGCCCCCCTACCTCTTCCCTTGCGCAAGCACCGAGAAGCCCCGTGGGAGGCAGCGCTGCAGACTGCGCAGACGTGCTTGATTCAGCAGCTTGTCCCAAACCTGCAATGATTCTCGTTAAATTGCCAGCAGACCCCGGCCTTGAATCCCACCTGGGACCCGCTGCCCCCTGACCCGACGCCCCCTGCTGGCTGAAGCCCCTGGGTCCGCCCTGAAAGGGCTGACCATAACGGGTCGGGGCCATAACTCTCAGCCACAAACCGATGTCCTTGTGGTCCCATCGGATTGACGGCCGAACTGCTTTCCGCTGACGAAACTGCTCGTCGTAGCGGAGCCACGCTTGCCCCCCATAGACCCGTTGTGCCTCCCCTATCGAATCCAGATAACAAAATAGCGCAGAACAATGCTCAGGGAACTTTTCTCCAATGACGCTTGCCAAAATGGCGAACGCCTGCATCCAGTTCTGAAAGGTCTGTGGTATCAACCGCCACCTCCGCTTCTTCTCCTCTTCCTTTTTGCTTTCGTCACGTTTTCCCTTTGGTAAATTAAATTTCTCCAAAGGAAGAAGAGAAAAAAATTCGACATACTCATCTTGCCAAATTGTTTCCCTCAGTTCCTTTTTTAAATGGTCACCCAAAGGGCCCTCAAAGCAAACGTACACTTCCCCTTTTGCCCTGTCGTCAAGCCACACCCTATCAACCGAATCCTGTTCGGTCTGAACCGATACAATCACCCCGGCTTCCCTAGCAGTTGCCCCCCTATCTCCACCCCCAAGGTCCCTCGTCCCCAACGTTGGCCAAACCGGACCCACCAACGAGTTACCCGCCATGCTCCAAGCCGACAACGGGAACTGCTGATACCCCGACCTTGGTAGACCCGGGACACGTGCCAAAAATTTGCTTAAACTACCTGCTAAATCCTGCCACGCCGCGATCCCACCGCCCACTGGGGCTAAGCCCGACGCCAACCCCTGCGCCGAATGCCCCGACGGTGACGAGACAATCATAGAAGAAGACTCACCAGGCTGCACGGGAGCTGTGATCCCGCCAGCCGCGCTGCCCGATCCCTGAAGCCTGTCTCCTTGTCCCACGATGGTGTTGTCTTCCTCTCGCCTTCTTGACCACGTGGATTTCAGATCGCATCCTTCCCGTATTCTCCCACGTTGGAGGACCCCCAAGTGGGTCCCCAGAATGCCCCTCAGGCACCAGACCACCAGGTCCGGCCGTCCGCCAGCCCTACGCTGCGTATGTTGCCCTCGCGCCAGCATCTGGCTCGGCCTCCTCTCTCACGGAACTCCGGACACGCTCCCTGGCGGACCCCCCAACCGGCTCATCGCCAGGGGCACCCGCCGCTGCCGCGGGAATCACGCAGACTGGAACCACCGCGGACACCACCCCCCGGGCTAGGATGGCGCCTGCGGCGCTCCGCTGGGCCCGCCCGCCTGGTTGGATTCCTCCTAGGCCGGACCACACGCGACCGCCCAGACGAGCGTGCCGCCCGACCTGGAGGGTCCCCGGAGGGGCTCCTGCGGCAAATGCGGGCCCTCGGTGTCGGCTCCGGGCTCCGACGCTCCGGCGGCCGGGTCCTTCACCTAACTGTGGCCCCCGAACCCGTGGCAACCCCTGAAGAAATGGCCGACCCAGATGCGGCCGGGCCCCCCATTCCAGCGCGCCCCGTACCTGCTCTGCCAGCCAGACGGGGCCGTGCTCTCCTGCTGCCTGCCTCAGCTGGGCTATAAGGGCCTCTACCTCAGCTGGCCCAGACATAATGCCATCCTGCGCTCAAACACAAAACTCTGTCACAGGAGCAGCACGCGCGTCAGCCTACCACTGCTGTTCTCTGCTGACCGCGCGTCTGCTCCCGCGCAGTGCGGGGCTCGGCTTTATATGCCGACCTCGCTTCACCTGCGCGTCGCCCGCTTGGCTCCGCCCCCTTTGACCTTATGCCACGGACGGCTCGCCAGGTCATGCGGGGCCTCCCCCCAGTGCTGCGCCCCCATGTCCGGCCCCTTCCTATATAGGGGTTGTCTCACCATGCTGTCGCACAGCCAGTTTCAGGCTCCTAATTCCTGGTTAGGCTGTGGGTGGGTCTACAGCAGTAATTGGCATATCAGCTATGCTGTTCCTAGCTGATCCTGGTAGAAGGACATTGGTGACAGAAGAGCGTTAACAGTAAGGCGTAAGGCTGCAGAGCTCTAATCGGGTAAAGTTTGTCATTAACACAGATAAACAAGTTCCTGTTTAATTAATAAGACACAGCGAGTAGTGGTATCACCACGGTCACCCAGGGCTGCTGTATCAATGAGAACAGAGAGAGGTGATCAGTAACCTAGGGAAGCTTATGTACACAAGCAAGATATAAGAACTACTTTATCTGTAAAACTAAGCAAAATAGGAAAAGCAATGTATTTAATAATAGTCTTTATTTACCTTTCACTAAATGTGTAAAGCTAATCATTGAGAAAACTCATTTAAGGTGGCCTGCTAATCTTTAGTCATGCCCTGTCTCCTTCAGAAAACACAACCATTTTGTAGGCCTTTAAAGGGAATCTATTTTTACTAATTAAGACAAGAAACTGATACATGTTCTTTTCTTCTAAGGGTGCTTTCACACAGAGCAGTTTTAGTGCAGTTTTGGTGCGCTCCAATGAAACTGCCTTTATTACCAGCAAGCTTCTTTCATTTATCTTAACTGTTTGGAAAGTCAGTAATCAATTAGTGTGTTTGTAATCCACAAAACTTCACACCCAGTCATTGATTACTTACTTGAAACACTTTTCAAAACAATTTAGACAACTGAAAGAAGCTTGCTGGTAATAAAGGCAGTTTAATTGAAGCGCAGTTAAAACTGCACCAAAACTGCGCTGTGTGAAAGCACCCACAGCTGTTTTTATTTTCTGAATGTAGATTTTTAGATTCTGCTGTCTGTATATGGTTATGGGGGCAGCCATCTTGCCTGAGCTGCTTTTAACAGCATTTGGAGAGATGCTTTACGGCAGCTTCATAGACAAAGGAGCCTGTGACCAGGGGCTGACTCATTGACTTCTATAGGATAGTTTTCTAGACATGCTCTGTGACCTGAGAAGAAAACAGTGTGCAGGGAGGAGGAGAGGGGGAGCTGTGACTATCTACTATTGTGAATGGTGTATCCTGTGTTAACTATCTCACATTGGTGTCACCTTTCAGTGTTATCCTGCCTGTACTGATAGGAGACTGCTGAAAAGTTCTCTCTACAGAACAGGAAGTATCAGACTATTATCAGACCTAATGGTCAAAGTGTAAACTGCAGGATTCCATAATAATAATAATAATGATACCAATATAAAAAAAATAAAAAGTACACAACAAAAATTCTTAAAACATGTGTTTGACATAACATGAGTTAAACAATTGGTCATTTTCTGATGACACATTACCATTAAAACAACAAGCTTACCCTCTAGCAGATTAAGCCCCAGACCTGCTTATCCTAATATAAGCAGATTTTGCCGGACTGTTCACAAGCAGCAGTGGTGCTCTGATAAATAGTCACTGCCCCTCCTGCTCCTGCTATGCTGTCAGCACTAGATTAATATGTCACTTAAAAACTGACCAGAGATGTTGTTGTCTTTTGTTTAGGATAGTTCAAGATTTTTGCCCCATTGCATTGTTAAAATCTTTTGCTACCTCTTGATGGGTCTAAGTTTTTTGTCTCACACGGATGGTTCCACCCTCACTAGGTTTCTACTCAAATTTTAAAAAAATGTCTAGGTGTTATAGGTCTTAGGCCTCGTTCACACGGCTTATTTGGGCGCTGATTGGAGCCGTCATGCGCGCCATATTTGCGCTGCAGTACGGCTCCAATCCGTCCCAGTAACTACGGTAATTCCGTCTCTCCTCCCCGCTCGGCGAATACGCCGAGGGGGGGAGAAAGTGACATGTCAATTATTTACGGCGCGTACACGCCGTAAATAATGACAGTCTGTGAGGCCAGCGAGCTGCCGGTCCCCCGCCTCCGCCCCGCTACACGGCTGCCAGCGTAATTGCGGGGCGAAATCCGTCCCCGCAATTACGCCGGCAATAAGCCGTGTGAACGAGGCCTTAGAAAACAACAGGGCTTCTGGATCAATGTGTTATAGACAAATGAAGCAAAGACAGTTATTTAGGCCACAGAACTAGAAGCATCGCTCTCAACCATCCTGGATTCAGAGGGAAATTCCAGAATTAAAGGAAATGTGACATCAACAAATTACTTGTCGTTTAACCCACGTTTTTATGTTAAACACATTTTTTAAGAATTTTTGGTTATATTTCTTTTTAATTTTCCATATCACTTTTAATTTTTTTTATAATTCTTAAGTCCTGCAGTTTTCACTTTGGCCACTAAGCCTAATAATAGTCTGACACTTCCTGTTCTGTAGAGAAAGATTGTCCGTTGTCTGCTCATTATTAACACAAGCAGGGTCAAACTGGAAGGAGACATCAATATGAATAGATAACACAGGATCCACCAATCACAAGAGGAAATAGTCACAGTTGACTCTTACACTTCCCTGCACAGTGACTTCTTCCCAGGTCACAGAGCAGGACTAGAAAACTCTCCTAACTCAATGGGACTGAGTCAGTCTTAAGATTCCTATGTGCATGAAGCTACTGTAAAGCATCTCTCTGACTGCTGTTAAAGCAGTGCGAACAAGGCCTGGTGGCCAAAGTGAAAACTGCAGGACTTAAGAATTACAAAAAAATATTGAAAGTGATATGAAAAATAAAAAAATAAAACAACCAAAAAGTCCTAAAAATGTGTTTAATATAAAAGTGGGACTTAAACAATTAGTCATTTTTTGATGACACATTCCCTTTAATGGCTCCCAGGATCCATCCCTCTTTAATTCTGAGTTCTGACACAGAGGAGAGGCTCAGGCTCAATTTACTTTCACCAGTACTAAAAAAAACACTATAACATCAACCTCAGATTAACTTAACAATTAATCTTTACCATTATAATCATGAGGAAACAGTAATGAATCATTTTTATTCTTTATTAATTTAAAATTAAAAAAGAAGAGTACATTAGAAAAACATTTAATAAAATATTATCTAAAATATGGGGATAGTACACATACCAATAGGAATATTACCAAAATGATTTTATGTATACCGCAAAAGTAATAGCCTATAGTTGCACAATATGATATAATAGATAAAAAATAGAGGCAGTTCTCATAAGGATGTGCTATCCATAGTAACTTGTGGGGGTTCAAATTATTTTTAAAAAATAACAAAAGGTTCACCGAGAAAACACATCAAAAACCCCTTGCTGCTAGAAAGTCTTTCTGATTTTACAAAAAATTTGGTTTTTTTATCCCTTTTGAAAATTAGTAGATAAGAACATCACAGTACTCGCTGTGAGGTCTTTTGGCACGCCCTTATCTATGACCACTCTCCAGTTCGGGAATGTCGAACACAGGGGGTAACTTCTATAGCGCCATCTTGGGATTAACCGATCTATAAAAACTACTACATGCCCTTTTTTTTAACACATTAATAAAAAAATACAAACAGCTTTTAATGCGTACTAAAAAGTATTGCCTTTTATGTATAATAATATGATAGGAGGATATACAAAAATACATTAAAATAAGACACAAAGGATCACACAATTATATAACCTTTTTCCCATCCACAACAGTTGCCAAATATTTTTAAATAGATAAAAAATACAAGGGCAAGTTCACATAAGGATATGTGTAATCCATAGAGATAAAGTGCTTATAAGTGCATGAACCAATAAATAAATATAATAATTTTGGCAGCCGCTAAAACCTTGATCCCTAGGAAGTGGCGTTCAACACAAATTCCCACTTTGGCTGAATGGTTCAAGGAGGTCTTTTACCTGCAACGTATGGAGGAAATAAGAGCAGACACTACCCAGACACTGGATCAGTATATGAAGACGTGGGAGGAATGGATAACCTTTAGGCCGTGTTCACACAGCTTATTTCGCCGCGGATTGGCGCCGTACTCCGCTCCGGAATTGCGCTGAAGTACGGCGCCAATCCGTTGGAGTAATTTCGGTAATCCACGGTTCTCGCCGAGCGGGGAGAAAGTGACATGCACATTATCCAGGTGCAATCCGCGCCGTGGATAATGGAAATCTATGGGGCCGGCGGGCCGCGCCCCTGCCCCGCCCCGCCCCTTATTCAAGCCGTAATTGCGAGCGCAATCCGGCTCGCAATTACGGCTTGAATAAGACGTCTGAACATTGCCTTAGCCTAATCTGGGGTCTGTTTTCACTGGGATTGATTGATTGCCTCACTTCATAATGAAGAGGATTAGCGCACTCAGTCGTCTTGCCCAGTCGGAATTTTGATTTGGTTTCATATTATTTTGTTCTTAGCGTTGCAGCTTTTTTTATTATTGTTATTGACATATTTTTTGCTAATCAGTTACATATTAAAATAAACTATTTTATGATGCCTTACTCCAAATGTGTTTACTAGAGATTTTTATCTGCTCTATTCTCTATCTATTTAAAAATATAAGTCTGTGCTCTGTGTATGTATCATAAATTTTAGTAAAAAATATAATAAAGTCACCCACAAAGATTTAAACAAATAATGATATTGAACAAAACATAAAGTGCAAAAAGCATGAGTGCATCAGAGGGTGCAATGTATACACATATAGTTAGTATGATTGAAAAAAATACATATGTCCATCAAGCTCAACCAAGGGTGGGGAAAAATGTGGATGAAGGAAGTGAGATGGGGAATTTTTTAAGCTTAGTTTCCTCTACTGATGAAGACTTTGGAACCCATAAGGCAAGAACCAATCTGCCCTAAAGGAAGATTTAATTCCTGATCCCAGAGTTGCCATCAGACTGGATCCAGATGTTTTATACGGCTACATAAGTATTAATATTATTTAGTAGTAAGTGGTTATCTAAGTCTTTCTTGAAACCCTCAACTGTTCCTGCTGTGACCAGCTCCTCAGGTGGCTATTCCACAGATTTAATGTTTTCATGGTTAAGAAGGTTTTTCTCTTCTGCAGATTTAATAATTTTGTCTCCAGATGAAGGGAATGTCCCATTGTCTTTTAAAGGGGGTTTTACATGAAATAATTTTCTGCCATACTTTTTGTAGGGGTCATTTATTATTATTAAGATTATATACATCTTTTCTCAAAGCTAGAACTGAACAGCACATTCCAAATGAGGCCGCACCAATGTTTTATATATTGGTAATATTACATCCCTGTCCCATGAGTCCATGCCTCTTTTACATGCAGGGACTTTTATCCACACAATTAGATTATATAGGCAGAGCATTAAAAAAGGCATAAAGACTATAAATTCATATAGTAGAAGATAGTCAATGGCATACCAGAATAATGCTTATGAAAAATTATTTATTATAACATTAAATTAGGTGGATCATGCGAATACAAAAATCAATATTGGATGGTCTAGATCAGCGGTCCCCAACCTTTTTTCCACCAGGGACCGGTTTGATGCACAACAATTTTTCCAGGGCCCCGTGGGCGGGGGCGGGGTTACTGGGGACGTGGTTATTAGGGCGGGGCTATGGAGGGGGTTGGATGTTTAGAATCACACACAAAAAAAAAACCAATACAGTGTATACTGTGTCATTTAGGGGCATGGTATGGGGTAACCAGTATTTTATAACTGGAGACTGATTGTCAGCTCTGTGGGTCACTATTATATTAATAATGCTTACCCATAGAGCTGATAATCAGTCTGCAGTAATATTGGTGAGCTCTGTGGGTCAGCATTATACATGTATATAATATACATATGTAATCAGCTCTGTCATTATAGAGATATATGCCCCCTGTAATAAATAAATATAGCCCCCCTGTAGTATAATAATAGATAGCTGCCCCAGTAGTGATACATAGCTGCCCCAGTAGTGACAGTGATACATAGATAGCTGCCCCAGTAGTGATAGTGATACATAGATAGCTGCCCCAGTAGTGACAGTGATACATAGATAGCTGCCCCAGTAGTGACAGTGATACATAGATAGCTGCCCCAGTAGTGATACATATATAGCTGCCCCAGTAGTGATAGTGATACATAGATAGCTGCCCCACTAGTAGTGATACATAGCTGCCCAGTAGTGATACATAGATAGCTGCCCCTGTAGTGATACATAGCTGCCCCAGTAGTGATAGACATAGCTGCCCCAGTAGTAATGATACAATAGCTGCCCCAGTAGTAATGATAGATAGCTGCCCGTGGTAGTAATGATACATAGCTGCCCCGGTAGTAAGGATACATAGCTGCCCCAGTAGTGATGATACATAGATAGCTGCCCCAGTAGTAATGATACATAGCTGCCCCAGTAGTCATGTTACATAGATAGCTGCCCCCAGTAGTAATGATACATAGCTGCCCCAGTAGTAATGATACATAGATAGCTGACCCAGTAGTAATGATACATAGATAGCTGACCCAGTAGTAATGATACATAGCTGCCCCAGTAGTAATAATACATAGATAGCTGCCCCAGTAGTAATAATACATAGATAGCTGCCCCAGTAGTAATGATAGATAGCTGCCCAGTAGTAATGATAGATAGCTGTCCCAGTAGTAATGATAGATAGCTGCCCAGTAGTAATGATAGATAGCTGCCCCCAGTAGTAATGATAAATAGCTGCCCCAGTAGTGATGATAGATAGCTGCCCCAGTAGTAATGATAGATAGCTGCCCCAGTAGTAATGATAGATAGCTGCCCCAGTAGTAGTGATATATAGCTGCCCCAGTAGTAATGATAGATAGTTGCCCCAGTAGCGATGATAGCTGCCCCAGTAGTGATGATAGATAGCTGCCCCAGTAGTGATGATAGATAGCTGCCCCAGTAGTGATGTAATAGTGCCCATAGTAATGATCATAGCTGCCCAGTAGTAATGATAGATAGTTGCCCCAGTAGTATGATAACATAAGCTTGCCCCAGTAGTAATGACAGATAGTGCCCCAGTAGTAATGAACATAGCTGCCCCAGTAGTAATGATAGATAGCTGCCCCAGTAGTAATGATACAATAGCTGTCCCAGAGTAGTGATATAGTTGCCCAGTAGTAATGATACATAGCTGCCCCAGTAGTAATGATAGATAGCTGCCCCCAGTAGTAATGCTACATAGCTGCCCCAGTAGTAATGCTACATAGCTGCCCCAGTAGTAATGATAGATAGCTGCCCCAGTAGTGATAATGATACATAGATAGCTGCCCCAGTAGTAATGCTGCATAGCTGCCCCAGTAGTAATGATAGATAGCTGTCCCAGTAGTAATGATACATAGCTGTCCCAGTAGTAATGATACATAGATAGCTGTCCCAGTAGTAATGATACATAGCTGCCCCAGTAGTAATGCTACATAGCTGTCCCAGTAGTAATGATAGATAGCTGTCCCAGTAGTAATGATAGATAGCTGCCCCAGTAGTAATGATACATAGCTGTCCCCAGTAGTAATGATACATAGCTGCCCCAGTAGTAATGATACATAGCTGCCCCCAGTAGTAGTGATAGATAGCTGCCCCCCAGTAGTAGTGATAGATAGCTGCCCCAGTAGTGATATATAGCTGCCCCAGTAGTAGTAGTGATATATAGTAGCCCCCAGTATTAGTGATATATAGCTGCCCCAGTAGTAATGATACATAGCTGTCCCAGTAGTAATGATACATAGCTGCCCCAGTAGTGATACATAGCTGTCCCAGTAGTAATGATAGATAGCTGCCCCAGTAGTAATGATAGATAGCTGCCCAGTAGATAATGATAGTAGTCCATGCCCAGTAATAATGATAGCATAGCTGACCCGTTAGGATGATACATACTGCTGCCCCAGTAGTAGTGATATATAGCTGCCTCCAGTAGTAGTGATAGATAGCTGCCCCAGTATAATGATACATAGCTGCCCAGTAGTTAATCATAGATAGTCCCCAGTGTAATGATACATAGCTGCCCCAGAGAATACGATGATAGATAGCTGCCCCAGTAGTAATGATATAGCTGCCCCCAGTAATGTAGATAATCCCACATATGTATAGCTGCCGCAGTAGTGAGATTTACAAGTAGCTGCCCCCATAGTAATAATACTAAGCTGCCCAGTAGTAATGCTACATAAGCTGCCCCCAGTTGTAATGATACTAAGCTGCCCAGTAGTAATGATACATAGCTGCCCAGTAGCTAATGATGATAGCTGTCCCGAGTAGTACTGTACAGAGATAGCTTGCCCCAGTAGTGCTGCCCCAGAGATAGCTGCCCCCAGTAGTGCTGCCACCAGAGATAGCTGCCCCCAGTAGTCTGACAGTAGTCATAGCTGCCCCAGTACTGTGCATACAGAGATAGCTGCCCCAGTAGTGCTGCCCAGAGATAGCTGCCCCAGTAGTGCTGCCACAGAGATAGCTGCCCCCAGTAGTGCTGCCCAAAGATAGCTGCCCCAGTAGTGCTGCCCCAGAGATAGCTGCCCCAGTAGTGCTGCCCCAGAGATAGCGGCCCCAGTAGTGCTGCCCCATGAGATAGCTGCCCCCCCCCCCAGTGTGCTGCACAGAGAAGCTGCCCCAGTAGTGCTGCCCAGAGATAGCTGCCCCTCGTAGTGCTGCCCCAGAGATAGCTGCCACCGAGTTAGTGCTGCCCAGAGATAGCTGCCCCAATAAGTGCTGCTCGAAGATGCTGCCCCAGTAGTGCTGCCCCAGAGGATAGCCTCGAGCCCAGTAGTGCTGCTACAGAGATAGCTGCCCCAGTAGTGCTGCTACAGAGATAGCTGCCCCAGTAGTGCTGCCCCAGAGATAGCTGCCCCAGTAGTGCTGCCCCAGAGCTAGCTGCCCCCAGTAGTGCTGACCCCAGAGATAGCTGCCCCAGTGCTGCTACAGAGATAGCTGCCCAGTTGTGCTGCTACAGAGATAGAGCCCCCGTAGTGCTGCCCCAGAGATAGCTGCCCCAGTAGTGCTGCCCCAGAGATAGCTCCAGTAGGCTCTACAGAGATAGTGCCAGTAGTGCTGCCCAAGATAGTGCCAGTAGTGCTGCCCCAGAGTGTTGCCCAGTAGTGCTGCACAGAGATAGCTCCCCAGTAGTGCTGCCCCCAGAGATAGCTGCCCCCAGTAGTGCTGCTACAAAGATAGCTGCCCCAGTAGTGCTGTCCCAAAGATAGCTGCCCCAGTAGTGCTGCTCCAGTGCTGCCCCAGAGATAGCTGCCCCAGTAGTGCTGCCCCCAGAGATAGCTGCCCCAGTAGTGCTGCCCCCAGTAGTGCTGCCACAGAGATAGCTGCCCCCAGTAGTGCTGCCCCCAGTAGTGCTGCTACAGAGATAGCTGCCCCAGTAGTGCTGCTACAGAGATAGCTGCCCCAGTAGTGCTGACACAGTAGTGCTGCCACAGTAGTGCTGCCCCCAGTAGTGCTGCCCCCAGAGATAGTGCCCCAGTAGGCAGCCAGGGAAAAAAAAAAAAAAGTAATAAGAAGTCACTGACCTTTCCTGGATCCTCGGCCGAGCTCCTCCTCCCCGGCAGCCGACAGCAGCAAGCGGCGCGGGAGGTGTGACGTCACTGCTCATCACACCCCCTGCGCCGCTCATCATTGTAGATACAGCGCTCAGTGAGTGCCGCATCTACAACGATAGGGAAAGCAGGGACAGAGCTGCTTCCGCTGTAATGCAGCCGCACGCTGAGCACAGCTGCTAGATCTGTGCGGCCGGATTACAGCGGCCGTGCAGAGAAGATGCCGACCGCCCGGACTAAAGTCACCGGGCGGTCGGCATCTGGTGTAGCCGGCGCCGCGGACCGGCAGGGGATGGGCTAAGGCCCGGTGCCGGTCGGCGGACCGACGGTTGGGGACCCCTGGTCTAGATTACCGCATAAGTACAAAATGGGCTCCATACCGCCTGCTCTTTTCTGGACGATCCCCACGCTCCACAGCAGTCCTCTGCAGTATCCTGCATCTGCTTCCTTCTGACCCTCCGTGGGCGCTCCTTGACCACAAGTACCCCACAAAGCTGTAGGCCATCAGCTCCATTTCTCCTAACATGATTATATCTTTCTAGACCACAATAGACAGTCCTTTTTTTGCTCTTTTGATGTCACTTGATAAAGGCAATTATGCCAAAACATCGCTACTAGACATCAATACCTATGACATCTGTCTTTTGTATTTATGCAGTAATCTAGACCACAGGTGTCAAACTGCGGCCCTCCAGCTGTTGGGAAACTACAACTTCCATCATGCATTTATATAATCTATAACAGTGGGCATGATGGGAGTTGTAGTTTCCCAACAGCTGGAGGGCCGCAGTTTAACACCCCTGATCTAGACCATTCACTATTGATAATTGTATTCGCATGATCCACCTAATTTAATGTTATAATAAATAATTTTTCATAAGCATTATTCTGGTATGCCATGAACTAACATCTACAGTTACAATAGGGGTATGCCAACTCCTTTTCAGCAAGCACCCATTGTAACGTCTTCTCAACATAAGTGTGCCTGACCTTTACATTACTAGTATATATTCATATAGACACGATAGTAAGTAGAAAATCCATCAAGATTACATAATACTATTACCAATTTAGTATGTAAAGAGAAGGTTTACCTACGCACGTTTCGCACATGCAGGTTCTTCAGGGGAACAGAAAAAGATTAAATCATTTTACTTTCATGTATTGCTCTGTGATTGCCCTGTCAGTCTAATCAAATTTTTATCTAGGCCTGTCCAGATAACAAATGACCCATCAATGTCTAAACTGCTGGCATTAAAAGTGAGTACACTCTTAAAGGGGTTTTGCCACGAAGTAAAATTGACAATAAAATAATAAACATTTTCCCCATTCATCATTATTAAAAATTCTGGACCGTTTTTGATTTAGCTGATCCTTTAGTGATCCATTGTTTACAGCTCATCTCCAGGGGATACGACCAGGGCTGAGAGCTCCTCAGTCCGGGTCGCACATGCTCAAACATCACCTCTCTTCTCAGGCAGCTACTGAGTGTTCAAACCCCAGGTGCTGTCATTCTACTACTGTCCTTTGGACTAGTTAGTAATAAGTCAAACAGTGCAAATATAAAAAAGAAACCTCAATGAGGTATGTGCATTGATAATGAGAAAAAAAAAATCCACAAATTAAGTTCCTGCAGGGATTTGAACAAAGGACCCTTGTGCTGTAAAGCAAAAATTTTACCTCTGAACTACAGTGTAGCCACTTATAATTGTATACATTAACAGACCTTTTCTCCACTAAAGAGAGGAAAGGCATGGTGATGTCATCTTGCTGGGTCACATGATATGCAATTCAAACAAATCACACACGCCCCCTTCTGAGTTCACAGAGCTGAAGAGCTGGATACAGGAGGTATGAAATGAGATTGTGGCAAAACCCCTTTACGTGAAAATAGACAAATTGTGCGGAAAGTGTCATTATTTTTTGTGATTACCATTACTTTTCAGTACTGCCTTAAAAGGGTTGTCTCACTACAAAAAAATAGCTTTCAACATGTAGGGAACACTAAATGAAGACGTTTTCCAAATATATTGATATGTTAATTTTTTTTGTTGAGGAGCTACAAATGACTGTATCACCTTCTGAGGGCTCTCAAGTTTCTCTAGTTACCGACCTGCTTTGCTTGCTCTCCCTGCTGTTTGTCTTATCTGATTGCAGGGAGTAATGTCATCACACAGGTCATGGCAGTTATGTGCCAGCAGCTTGAGAGCTTGTGTATTTTATCTGATCTTTCAGAGAAAAGACACTAATCACAACTGTTTACTTTAGCTCTGAAGCTGATCTGGACCTCAGCACAGGAGATAGTCTAGACTAGATAAACAAATTAGCTGAAGTTTGAATACTTGGAGCTGAAATGCTAATTATCCACAGCCTGACCAGGAAGTGACAGGATGCATGAATGAAAACTGCTGCTGGCTCTATGAAACAACGTGGTGAGACAACCCCTTTAACTCTCTTGGGCATAGTATTCACTAGAGCCACACGTTGCAGTCACACTGGAATCCTCTCCTACTCCTCCATCGACATCACGGACCTGGTTGATTATTAGAGACCTTTCGCTCCTCCACCTTCCGTTTGAGGATGCCCCAGAGAGGCTCAATAGGGTTTGGGTCTGGAGACATGATTGGCCAGTCCAACACCTTTATCCTTATTTTCTTTAGCAAGGCAGTGGTCATCTTGGAAGAGTGTTTAAGGTCATTATCAAGTTGGAATATTGCCCTGCAGCCTAGATTCCGGAGGTAGGGGATCATGCTCTGCTTCAGTATGTCACAGTTCATGTTGGCATTCATGGTTCCCACAATGAACTGTAGCTCCCCACAGCCGGCAGCACTCATACAGCCCCAAACCATGATACTCTCACCACCATGCTTGACAAGACACACTTGTATTTGTACTCCTCACCAGGTTTCCGCCACCCACACTTGACACCATCTGAACCAAATAAGTTTTTCTTGGTGTCATCAGACCACAGGACATGGTTCCAGTAATCCATGTCCTTAGTCTGCTTGTCTTCAGCAAACTGTATGTAGGCTGTCTTGTGCATCATCTTTAGATGAGGATCCCTTCTGGGACGACAGCCAATTTGCAGACCAATTTGATACAATGAGCAGCGTAAATTCTGAGCATTGACAGGCTGACCCCTCACCCCTTTAAACTCTGTAGCAATGCTGGTAGGTAGCACGCATATTTTTGGATATGATCAGGGGCGTAACTACAGGGGTAGCAGGGGTAGCAGGGGTAGCAGTTGCTACGGGGCCCGGTGGCTTGGGGGGGCCCCATGGCAGCTGCTATCACCTCTGCTACCCCGGAGATGCCGCTCCTGGGCCAGCCGGCAGTGAACACAACATTTCACTGCGGCGGGTGCAGGGCTGCGGGGCCGGTCTGTGAGGCAAGGGGGGGGGGCGCCGCCGCCGGCAGGCTTCGCCCCTTGCTTCACAGAGGCCCTCTCTTAATTGTATGCACGTCCGTGCGACATGCATACAATTAAGATGAACGGCGGGGCAGGGAGAGCTGTGTGCTCCCTGCCCCTGCAGTACATCGCTCAGCAGGCGGCGCAGCGGAAGTGACGTCACCGCGCCACCTGCGAGCTTCTGTCCTCAGTCCCAGCCTAAAGCAGCAGGCTTGGGGCTGGGAGGAGACGGAAATGCCGGGGGAGCGGGGCCAGGTAATTAATGAGCTACGGGGGGGCCCTAAAGGGGGAGGGGGGACTATACCTACAGGGGGGGGGAGAAGGGATCTAAGAAGGGAAACACTATACAGGGGGCTCTAAAGGGGGGAAGGGGAAGGGGAGACACTATACCTACAGGGGGCTTAAAGGGGGGGAGGGGGTAGAAACTATACCTACAGGGGGCTTTAAAGGGGGGGAGAACTATACCTACAGGGGGCTCTAAAGGGGGGGAACTATACCTACAGGGGGCTCTAAAGGGGGGGAGAACTATACCTACAGGGGGCTCTAAAGGGGGGGGAGAACTATACCTACATGAGGCTCTAAAAGGGGGGGGAGCACTATACCTACAGAGAGCTCTAAAGGGGGGGGAACTATACCTACAGGGGGCACTAAAGGGGGGGTACTATACCTACAGGGGGCTCTAAAGGGGGGAGCACTATACCTACAGGGGGCTCTAAAGGGGGGGGGAGAACTATACCTACAGGGGGCTCTAAAGGGGGGGAACTATACCTACAGGGGGCTCTAAAGGGGGGGAGAACTATGCCTATAGGGAGCCCTAATGCTTGGGGGGGGGGAGAACTATGCCTACAGGGGGCCCTAAAGGGGGGGGGGGAAAGAACTATACCTACAGGGGGCTCTAAAGGGGGGTGGGAGAACTATGCCTACAGGGGGCCCTAAAGGGGGGGAGGAGAACTATGCCTATAGGGAGCCCTAATGCTTGGGGGAGGGGGAGAACTATGCCTACAGGGGGCCCTCAAGGGGGGGGGGGAGAACTATGCCTACAGGGGGTCTCTAATCTACAGGGGGGACTATTCTGCCTACAGGGGGGACTATTCTGCCTACAGGGGGCCCTGATCTACAGGGGAGACTATTCTGCCTACAAGGGGGCTCTAATCTACAGGGGGGGGAACTATTCTGCCTACAAGGGGGCTCTAATCTACAGGGGGGGGGAACTATTCTGCCTACAAGGGGCTCTAATCTACAGGGGTGGGAACTATTCTGCTACAAGGGGCTCTAATCTACAGGGGGGGGACTTTTCTGCCTACAATGGGGCACTAATCTACAGAGGGCCCTATTCTACCTACAGGGATGGCCTAAGCTACAGGGGGCCCCTATTCTACCTACATAGGAACCCTAAGCTACTGCCCGGGGACCCAAAGCTGCCTACATCTCCCCAAGCTACCTAGCTACTGCCCGGTGGGTGCTAAGCTACCTAGCTAGGCCCGGGGGCCCCATTGTACCTACATAGCGACTGGGGGAGCCCCATAATTACGAGGGGGTAATTCTTACCATTTGGGCCATTATAAATGGGGAGTTTGTATATGAGGGGAGGGGGCACTCACTTGGGAAAATGATTAAAAAAAGTGAGGAGTCTCAGGTGTTTGTGTTGTAAATTCTACAGGGACGAGTGGTGGATGGAGCAAGTCATCATGGAGGTCGGGGACCGAATAGAGAAGAAAGAGAAAGTGAACGACTCCTCAGAACAAGACGTCACCTGTGAGGCCCTAAATGTAAGTAAATATTTGCAAAGCACCTGTGTATCTGATATCTACCACTATATGGTCACTGTATGGGGGTTATATACAGTCTGCAGAGCCTGTGTACACTAGTTTTACCACTATATGGTCACTATATTGCGGTATTATTGGTCTTTGTGTACTGATCGTAATAGTGTAGGGATATTATTCAGTCACTTTGTGGTCATGTTCTGGCGGAATAATCAGGTTCCTATGTAGTAGTGTTATTGGTAATGTTGGTTTTGGTATAGTGGATTTGTTTGGTAGCAGTATGATGGTGATATGTATGGTGAGGTATTTGCCCCTTGTATTATCTACATTATCTAACTGCATGTCCTGGTTAATGGTCGTGGGAGGGAGGGGGGGGGGGGGGGTAGGGGCCCCATCCAAAAGTTTGCTTTGGGGCCCTGGCTTCTCTAGTTACGCCCCTGGATATGATGCTTAGCACGTGCACTCGTCTTCTTTGGTCGACCATGGTGAGGCCTGTCCTGAGTGTAACCTGTCTTGTTAAACCACTGTATGGTCTTGGCCACTATGCTGCAGCTCAGGGTCTTGCCAATTTTCCTATACCCAAGGCTTTATATAGCAACAATTCTTTTTTTCAGATCCTCAGAGAGTTCTTTGCCATGAGGTGCTATGTTGAACTTCCAGTGACCAGTGTGAGATAATATAAGATTATTATAATTTATTTTAAAGCGCCATTGATTCCAGGACGCTGTACATTCAAGTAGGGTTACATATATAACATATGTCAAACGAGTACAGTGATATGAATGACTTCCGACTGGCACAACAGAGGGAGAGAGGATCCTGCCCACGAGGGCTTGCAATCTACAAGGAGGAGGAAAGAGACAGAAGGTGTGGGGCAGACATGTTTGTGGGGTGGTGTAGGGGCAGCAGGGTTATTGTTGGTTATAGGCAAGCCTTAAGAAATGGGTTTTCAAGTTGCTTTTGAAGCTGGTAAACGTGGAGGAGAGCCTGATGTGTTGGGGCAGTCAGTTCCAGAGAATGGGGGAAGTACGGGAGAAGTCTTGGAGACCGTTGTGTGAGGAGCTGATAAGAGAAGAGAAGAAGAAGGTCTTGTGAGGAGCGGCGATTGAATGAGGGGAGATATCTGAAAATTAAGGCAGAGATGTATGGAGAAGATGGGAGGCTATGTAGGTGAGAGCCTTGTAGGTCATGGTTAGTAATTTGAAATTAATTCGCTTGGGAATGGGAAGCCAGTGAAGGGATTGGCAGAAGGCAGAAGCAGAGGAGTAGCGAGGAGAGAGGTGGATAAGACGGGCAGCGGAGTTGAGAATGGTTTGAAGGGGAGCAAGAGTGTTATGTGGGAGGCCACAGAGAAGGATGTTGCAGTAGTCTAGGCGGGAGATGACGAGGGCATGGACTAGCAGTTTTGTAGTATCGAAGCTGAGGAATGAGCAGATGCAAGAGATATTTTTCAGGTGGAGGCGGCAGAGGTGAGGGCTTGGATGTGTAGTTTGAAAGACAGAGCAGAAGATTAACCCAAGGCAGCGGACTTGCGGAACAGGTGAGAGTGTACAGCCGTTGACTGTAATAGATAGATCAGGTGGAGGGATGGAAGGGGACGGTGGAAAGATGATGAATTCTGTTTTCTCCACATTTAGTTTTATTTAATAATTTTGTTGTAAAAACTGGTCGCTTGTTTTTTTTTTTTTATACTTTTTTTTTTTTTAAATGTACTCAATTTTCTTCATTGTCTTTCATTTAAACCCCCTGTGAAGAGGTAAGCATTACCAGAGGATCTGATAAGTTGGAGAAAGCTGGAAACTCCCCCCAGTGCAGAAAAAGATTAAACCATTTTACTTTCATGTATTGTTAATGTTATTGTCCTGTTAGTTTTGTCTAATCCTTATCTAAGCATGTCCAGGTAACCAAAAGACCAATCATTATGTCATTACTTACTATTTGTAATGAGACCACATACAGATAAGCATTTCTTCAGTTATCAAACAGAAAAGGAGGTTATTTGCCGCCTTCCTAAGTTTACTCTTATATAACAAGTAGGGAGGGGCAATGTTTTATATGGAATTTTTTACTGAGTGGGACTGACGAAATAAAGTAAAAATACTAATAAAAACTGTAAATTAAATTGTTTTACAGGAGTATTGATTAAAAAAATATACTACTTTCTGAAGTAAGTATCCTTCTAATGCTGCATCAATTTTAAAGGTTTTTTTCAACCATAAACATTTATATACCCTTTCATTGTTGATGAATTAACTAAAATGATAAGTCTTTATCCCCTGGTGTACGGATCAAAGAACATTTATTTTATATATTTTTTCAAGCAAACCATGTTCTTTTATAATCATTAATTTATATTTTCATCCCCCATTATCTCTATGTATCACAATTAGAGGTGATTTATGTATGTGTACATGAAAGGAAAGTAAAAATACAGAGTTACACTACAGAGTGGGCAAAATTGTTAGCAACCTTGTGTTAAAGAAAGATAAACCCACAATAGTCCCTGAAATAATTTGAAACTGACAAAAGTTACAATACTTTTAAATTTACTGAAAATTGGCTAATGAAAACCAGCCATTACATTTGAATTGTAGATTTCACCAAAAAATAATGAATAACAGAGCTGACCTGGGCAAAAATGCTGGTACCCCTAGAAAAGATTGAAAGTAATTTGATCATGGGCATGTGTTAAACTAAGGTGTTTTCTGTAATAAGCATCACAGGTGTCTTCTTCAAACTTGTAATCAGTCGTTCTGCCTATTTAAAGGGTAAAAAATAGTTACTGTGCTGTTTGGTATTGTGGTGTGTACCACATTGAACATGGACCAAAGGAAGCTAAGAGTAGAGTTAGAAAGAGACTTACAGACAAACCTGTTAAAAGTTAAGGCTACAAGATCATATCTAAACAGGTCTAAGGCTATGTTCACACAGCTTATTTCAGGACATATTTACAGACGTATTTACGTCCGCAAATACATCCCGAAATACGTTTCAAATAATGAACAATTAGATTATCATTGATTGCAATGTAAAATACGCCTCGTCATTCACACGAGGCACATTTTCACGACGTATTTACGGGCGTAAATACGTCCGTAAATACGATCGTAAAATTAAGTCCCCTGTATTATTGAGGCGTATTTTGTACGTTAAATCCCCATAGTAAAGAATGGGGAATGTATTTACATAAAAAAGAAAAAAACGCGAAAATACGTGGCCACTTTGTGAGACGTATTTGAAACGTTTATTTCCGGGCACGTATTGCGGACGTAATTACATCCGCAAATAGCCCCGAAATTAAGCCGTGTGAACATAGCCTAAGGGACTGTACCAACCTCCCTGGACAAGACCGCAAGAGATAATTGATGGCAAGTTAAAGAGATGGGTAATACGAATAGTAATCAAAGAGCCTAGAACATCTTCTAAAGTGTTAAGAGGTCAATTCCAAAGTCAAGGTACATCAGTGTCAAATTGCATAGGTTGCTGTCTTGGCCAAAGTGGACTAAATGGCAGACGACCAATAATGAAACCAGTATTTAAAGCAAATTCTAAAAAGCGATACTGGAATTTGCCAAAATGCATATTGATAAACCACAAAGCTTCTGGAAGAATGTCGTTTGGTAAGATGAATCAAAACTGGAGCTTTATAACAAGTCACATGAGCTCTATAGTCACAGACACAAAAATTAAGCATATACAGAAAAAACATTGTACCTACTGTGTTACATGGAGGAAGCTTGGTTATGTTTTGGGGCTGCTCTACTGCATCTGGTACAGGGTGTCTAGAATTTGTCCAATGTAGAAAAAGTGATACAGCGGCTCCAATGATGAAATATCCAGTTAAAACTTAATGAGCTTTATTATAGATCCATTAAAAAATTGGTTAGCCTCCACAGCAATGCAAAAAACCCCTCCAGCTAACGCGTTTCAGGTGGTACTCCACCCTTAGTCATAGCAATTTGTGCAGGGTACAGTCATAGGTTGTGGGTCTGCTATCAGGATAATAAAAAAATCCAAGAATGGGTAAGAGCAAAGCTTTGGACTACACTGAAGTGGCTTCTATGAACCCTGATCTAAATCCAATTGAACATCTATGCGAAGGAAGCGTAAAAACATGCAGCCTGAAGAAGGCATCTTTCAAACCTGAGACAGCCGCAGGTGCAGAAGTCTCATTGAGAGTCTAGGATAGCTCAAGCGGTACTTATAGTCTCCTATGGAGTATAAAGGTTAATTATTATAAACCTCATGGTCAATGGTGGATGACAGCTAGCGATGACAGAAAGTATGTTGCATTCAATTTGTTCTTTCTGTTCTGCATTGATCAGGGAGATAAGTCCATAAGAGTTTGTAACAGGTACACAGATCTTTCTATGATTGGGCACAACATTCAGTCAACAAGAGCACTCATTCTCACAAGATGACGCTGGGACAGAATGTTTTTCTTCTGCACAGTATACTATGTTGGACATTTATTAGAGTGCCCTTTGGGATTGGGACACTTGGCAGACGCCTAATTTGACTGTTGGCCTTGCCAATATTGGGACTACTTGAGTGCCACCTAACAATGGGGTAGAATATCTTTGAAGAATGCAAATGATTAGACAGGTTAATACCCTACTTCACACTTCTGAATTGTTGGTCAATTTTATTTGAGGTCACTGACAAGTAATTTGCCATCTATATCCAGCGTAACACAAAAATAGGAAAAAACAGAATTGTATTTACATGCTTTAAACAGAACAGAATGAACCCTTGGAGTAGCAGTGGAAAAGTAAGTATGTGAGAAGAAAGCAAATATATATGAATATTGTTATTATCACAGGACCACAAAGGAAGCGACAGTTATAGGACAAGGATCCAGTTAATCATGTTAAAAGCAGAGGGAGGACCCAGAAGAAGAAACAGACAGAAATGTCCCTTAGTCTTGGCAGTGGTTCAGTTGTTGGTAACTTTAGCAAGTGCAGTCTCTGTAGTGCGTAGAGTTGTGTAAGCCAGACTGGAAGGTGTCCAGAAGAAACTTGAAGGAAAAGTGGTGTCAGTCTCTTGTAAACTTAGCATTCATTCAGTTTAAAGAGCATTGGGAGGAGATACACAGGGTGGAAGCTCGAAGCAAGGTTACATTTAAAAAGAAAGTTTTGGATGCTTATTGCAAAGAGAAGAACTCGTATTATAAGAGAATTAGAGCTGGAGATTTATTGCAGTGTCTGAGAATATGAATAACTTATTTAATTTAGATTATAATAACCTGAGAACCAAATAATTTCAGAAAAACAAAAACCCTGTTTCATTAAAAGTGTTGGCCGGGGTTTGACTGGGGTCTACCTCCTTAAACCCCCCCTTTTAAAAATTCCTTTTTTTCTGTGCCCTTGCTTTTTTCCCTCCCCTTCCCTTTGTTTTTCCCTTTTCCTGAAAAGCACCCCCAGCCCATGTCCAGGGGCCCACAGGAGGTTTCCTCTGGTCCCCTGTGGGACAGTCCGAATTTTGACAATACCCTTTTAGCAATTTTGGGGCTGGAACCCTTTGGTTTTTAGCTGCTCATGCACCTGCATATTCGGCTATGTTTACATGTGTTTTCAATGAATGCCTCATCCATTTTTCCTTGACAGCTCTTCTTGTCATCAAGAAAACTTGGAAGACATCGAGGCACATCAGAACGTTGTACGGGACCTGCAAAAAATTAACACTTTTGGGCCCAAATCAAATGCATTTTAGGCACTTTTAGAGCTTTTGGGACATTTTAAACTTCTGCTTTTACTCTCCCTTGAAGGTTTATTTAAAGGTTCAATTTTATTTTTAAACTCCCTTAAATCCCTTTTAAATATGAGGTCATGCTTTAGCAGCACGACAAGGTTTTTGAGTCGATTGAAGGCCCAATTTTAGGCAAATTGTATAAGGGGAATGCGATTTTTAATTTTAAAAGGTTTTAAGTGGGGTTGTTTTTAAAACCAACGGGTGGTGTATGTTCCACTTTTGCCCACGGGAAACCCCCCCCCCCCTTTTTTTTCCCCCCTTTCCCCCTTCCCCTTTTTTTTTTTTTTTTTTCCCCTTCCCTCTCTTCCCCTTGCCTTTTTCCCCGCAGCACCAAAGAACGGAAAACATTTTTGCAGTTCACATTCGAGTTGGAAAATTTTGACAAACGGAAAATTTTTCAGTTTTCTACTCAGTTATCTCAATCACTGAAAAATTAAATTCTTTATTTTTTTTTTTGTTGACCTGAGTGGATGACATGTCCCGACATTGTAGGTTTTTCGAAGCTTCCTGCTGCCACATTTCATTTAAACTTCTTTTATTTCCCCACCTCAGCTCCTCTCCATTCCACCCTTTCCCCCATCCCCTCCCCTCCCCCACCCCTTTCCCCTCTCTCCCTTTTTATTAAAAGTTTGTTTAAAAAAAAAAAAATTTTTGGGGAAAAATTTTTATAAAAATTTTTGGGAAAAAAAAATACCTTAAAAATGTCAATTAGTTTAACTACTTTTATTTGTCTTTGTATACGTATAGTTAAATAAATAGAAACAAGACACAGATTGAGTCAAAAATTGGACAGTCAGAATTATCCAGAAACAGATTAGGACCGTACTACCCTTGTTATTCAATATAACTCTTAAAACAATTTATTCTACAGGTCCAGTACTTTTCTGTTGATTTTTGCAATATTCTAGCTTGATTATGTGCTTGGCTTTTACATTTTATTCTCACTGTGCGTATCTATAAAATTCAGATTTTGATTGTCTTCCCATCTAGGCTTAGATTTTTTCATTTAAAACTTCATATTTCAAGTACTTTTTTTTGCATTGTAACATTTGGTTCCCTTTTCACCAAATTCAAATTAGGGGTCAGCTACTGTTTAGGTAGGCAGTAAATCTTAAAGTAGCATCCACATAAATGAAAAAAGAAGTATACAAATAAGAAAACAGAATACAAATAAGAAAGCAACCACTATTGCACACCTACAAATTATCAAAAAAGTTACGTTTATTGGGATAACACAAACATTTTTAAAAACAATTAAAAAGCCAAATACATCCACTGATCTAAAGAATAAGGGGGAAATGTATGAAAAGTGTTGTTACGTCGACAGTCGTTTTTTAAGTAAGTTACTGCAGCATTCATCAGTATGTATGAAAGTGTCTCATTGTGAGACACATTCATGTGTCAAAAAAGTGGCGCAAAAAGTGTCTGCCAAAATTTGTCTCAGCCGCACCACTTTGAAATTGGCATGGATTAGTATGACATTTTTGCGCCTCCTTTTGTCAAGACACATTCATAAATATGTCTAAACTCATGAATGTGACGTGACGCACCCTCTGAACATTGGCGCAACCAAAAGTGTTGAAGATGTTGAATGTGTGCCAGTCTTTGGCAAAAGACCTTTTATACATCTCTCGGGCTAAGACAATTTTTTATCAGACTTGATGCCAGAAAACTGGCACAGCCTAATTCATTTATGTCCCCATAGAAGATCAGAACTGGAAGGCTTGTAATGCAAAGGAATAGGAGCTCAAATCAATATAACATATGCACTCCTAAAAAACATAGACACCCCATTAAATAGATACATATAGCATAAATATCATATATATCCAATTTCTCAATTCAGACATTTATGGCATATCAATAGACCCGCATCTATCTCGAGAACAGGCCCCCAAAGTCTATGTTTAGAATGGAAAGGTGATTGGAACTCTCCAAATCATTTCAATAGAAGTTTCGAGTACAGCCGGTATGTCATAGATCAGGCATGCTCAAACTGCAGCCCTCCAGCTGTTGGGAAACTACAACTTCCATCATGCATTTATATTATCTAGAGAAGTTGGCATGATGGGAGTTGTAGTTTCCCAACAGCTGGAGGGCTGCAGTTTGAGGATGCCTGTCATAGATATTTGAGATGGGTAAACCCATTTAAGGGCGCATCCCCATGGCAGTGGCCAAATACCGGCCGGTTTGCCAGACGGCATTTGTCCTGTTTTGCGGCCGTCCTCACGGCCGCGGGGGGGACGGCTTTTCTCCGCGATGAGCGGAGAAAAGCCCTCCCCCGTCCCATTGAGAAGCACACATTCTGTCCGGTTTTCGGACGGAAGATTGTGCTTCTAAATGTTTTGCCGCCGGACCGCCGGCGGCAAAATCGCCGGGCGGAAAACCCGTGCAGTGGGGACTACTGCACGGGTTTTCCATAGAGCACAATTATGCTCATTTTCGGCCGGTTTTTCAGGCGGTCTGAAAAACCGCAAACCGGAGGAAAAACCGCCCGAAAACCCATGTCGTGGGGACATGCCCTAAGTGTGATGTCAGTATGGTAGTTGTAAATCTTTACTATTTATAAGCTGTTTTTTGTAGCAACATGCCATAAAAAATCTACTGAAAATAAGAATTCTTCTCACTGTGGATCAATACAATTGATGTAAAAACAAATTCAAACGGATACCTAAACACAGGCTTGGACTGACCCACAGGGAGGTAAGGGTAACCCAGGGTGGGCCCCTGGGCATGGTGAGCCCCTTTCTGGGAGAAAGGCAGAGAAAAAGAGGCATGTGCAGTCATGTAGAAAGGGCCCCAAGAATCAACTCCACTGGTGACTCCCATGAATCAACTACTGTGGTGGGCCCCAGGCATCCCAGTCTGACAATGCCCATACATTTGGTTCCATCGGCCAGATTTCTCTTTTTTTCACAGAAACAATAGCATAGCATAGCATGCTACACTATTGTTTCCATCAAAAAATGACAATATGATGTAATGGAGCCGAGATGAAACAAACTGAAGCCCAAAAACTATTTAAAATCAATGGATGAGCGTTCTTTTCCACTTCTTTCATTCCAGAACGGAATAGAACAACAGAAAGCTAAACGCAGATGTGAACCAGGCCTTACCCATAGTGCACCTTTTAAAAGGAATGTGTCATCAAAAATGACTTATTGTTTAACTCACATTTTTATATTCAAGACATTTTTAAAGAATTTTTGGTTATTTTTTTTATTTTCCATATCACTTTCAATATTTTTTTTAATAATTCATAAGTCCTGCAGTTTTCACTTTGGCCACTAAGCCTAATAATAGTCTGACACTTCCTGTTCTGTACAGAAAGATTCTCAGTTGTCTGCTCATTATCAGCACAAAGAGGGTCAAACTGAAAGGAGACACCAGTGTGAATAGATAATACAGGATCCACCAGTCACAAGAGGAGATAGTCACAGTTCACCCTTTCACCTCCCTGCATGCACACTGATTTCTTCCCAGGTCACAGAGCATGACTACAAAACTCTCCTATAGAAGTGAATGGCACTGAGTCAGTCTTAAGTTCATGGTGCAATGTACTACTGTAAAGCATTTCTGAGCTGTTAAGCGTGCAAAAAGACTAGTGGAAATTGAAAACTGCAGACTAAATTATTAAAAAAATTGAAAGTGATATGAAAAAATTAAAAAAAAACAACCAAACATTCCTAAAAAATGTGTTTGACATAAAAATGGGACTTAAACAGTGACACATTCCCTTTAAGTTGTTTCGTTATGTATTTATTTTCACTATTGTTCTTTACATCTTATTACTCATGTCATTGTCCTGGATGTTTATTGGACACTGTAGTACAATAAGATATTATTTTCATCGGCATATAAAGACACAGACATTTATTAATTAAATTACCAGTGAAATTTTTGACACACCTTTAACCATGGAAGTGTTAAATCAAAAGTAATCTTATATTTTGGATTATCAAATAGTCATGCCTTAATAACAGTTTTGCAAACATTTGGCATTCTTTCAACTATCTTCATGAGGTAGCAACTTCCCAGTATTTTTAATGTATGCTGAATACTTTTTGGCTGTTTTATATTTTCTCTCTTGTTAAATTCATCCTGAATCTTAAATACAAAAGACATTAATTTGTTAAGAAATATTTTTTACACAGCACACATGCGCTCATAAACACCAAGGATGACATGTCAGAAAAGAGCCGCCGCCACGCCAGTTTTCAGGTGCATTAAATGAATGTATAGTGCACCTGAATGAATGAACCTGTCAAAAATCTGGCGTGTGCTATAGCTTGCATAGTAAAATTGATGCGTCTAATCTAGGCGCATAGCATAATGTAGGCATGCATAACTGCTCATATTGATGCCCTATTTAGAAATTATGTGTTGTGCCTGGCGTATAATGTGCCTAGTTTTGGTGTATTACATTTCATTTATATAGAGAATAGGGTATTAACAGTTTATTTTGTGCAAAATACATTAAAAAAAATGGTGCAGCCTTAATGGGACACGTCACTCTAAATGCATATGGTTGTATCTAGACATTGCCCCACTCAGTAAGTAACAGACTGATGGACATCAAGTTCTAAAAGTGCTTTTCTCACCACAATGATTAGCTATTAACATGTAGAAAAAGGTAACTGAAGATTAATACCAAATACATTGCTGTTTTGATTTTGTGTTGTTCGGGAGATACAGAGGATTTTATCTACTGTTATGTACACAAGTTTATCTTTGTTACTGACCACCGCTTTCTGCTCTCTCTCCTCTCTAATTGCTGCTGTCCGACCATGGTGAGTCACTGCCAACTGAGTCTTATATCTAGCATAGGAGCTTGTTTATCTCAGTTAATGTCAAGCTTTCACACTTAGAGCTCTGTAACCTTCTGCACTACAGATTATAAACCTCCAAAAGTCATGTCACTGTAACATGAATAGCTAGAAATAGCAATGCTGATATGCCAATCATTACTGTAGACCCACCCACAGCCTAACTAGGAAATGTGAGTATGTAGCCGGCTGTGGATCTGTGAAACAACATGTGAGACAACTTCGGTAAAACTTCCCACAAGTGTAAACATGTATAAGTCCAGTAACAAACAGCACAACAGCCATGAAAAAGTAGAGATGAAACAGACCATAAAATATAGATCCCACTGTACATTTTGCACATGCTTTATCCAGGGAAATATTTAATATTTGCAGGGTTGGGATAAAACACTATCCACCAAAAGCAAATCAAACTGATAGGTGTCAAATAATATTAATACTATGAATGCAAACATAAATCATTTAAAAGCAGTAGCAGGTAACAGTCAATAGTACTAGATAGTAGTAGAGAGATAGATAGTACTAGATAGGCTGTGTCTGACTGGATCGCCTGGGGTTCACCAGTGGAGTTGATTCTTGGGGCCCTCCAGTGGACTTGACTCTAAACCTACTGCACATAACTCCTGCTTTTCTTTCTCTGTATTTCTTTCTGAAAAGCAGCCCCGGTCTCCTGTGGGCCAGACCAAGCCTGATTACAGCTGAGGAACATCGCTGATACACATCTAGCACTCTGTCCATTCTTTACAGCCGGCTTCAGGCTCCCACTTCCTGTTCAAGCTTTAAGTGGTTCTACTGCAGTGATTGGCATTTCAACTCTGCTATTCCTAGCTGTTAGAGAGACATTGGTGATGAAGGGGTCTAAACAGTAGAGCAGTCAGCTACAAAGCTCTACAAGGCTAAAGTTCGTCAGTAAGAAATATAAACAAGCTCCTTTGCTGCTGATAAGACACAACAGAGAGTGAGATCACCATCCCAGCCAGTGCTCTAGAGTCTGTTAGAGCACAGAGAGGTAGTCGGTAAGCTAGGAATGCTTGTGTACACAAGCTTTGAAAGGAAGCAAAATCAGAACAGTGATGTATTTGGCAATAGTCTTTATTTGCATTTGACAATCAATAAAAAGGGAATACCCAATTAAAGTACCTTCCTGTAATCAAATCAAGAAGATACAGGCACAGTCACAGTAATCAACCCCATGCAGGGTTGACATGTGTGCGTCCCTAATAAAAGGGCAAAATGTCATAGCTGGCTTCAAACTTTCAATATGCATGTGCCAAGTAATACCCTTGGCAAGCGTGCCAGCGAAGGAGAGAGAAAGAGCTGCCAGTCCGAAGAGAAAATAATTATATTGCCTGTGCCAAGTGTAAAACTCGGTATTTGTGCAACAAGACTCATGAATCTAGGAAATTATAGAATGTGAGAGAACCCCAGCGCAAGTGCAGTAATATTGCTGTTGAAAAGAATTCCTTTCTGAACATGTACCTGGAGCACGTGACATGCACCATCGCAAAAGTAACCATATATATACAGGCAGTCCCCGGGCTACAAACGGGATAGGGACTGTAGGTTTGTTCTTAAGTTGAAATTGTATGTAAGTCAGGACAGATATATTTATTAAATGTAAGTCCAGCAAAAACAATTTTTTTTTAGTTTTGGATAGTGCAGGGAAGGCTTTTTACATTTGTTTTGCTGTCTGTGCCCTTTTTTAGAAGATTTCACCTAACGTTCTGTATCTCATGTGCAGCTGTGGCATGCTGGCACTTGGTTATCATGGGGAGTGACTCAGTGTTGAATGTCAGCCACTCCCCATAAGTCTCCGTTTGTAACTAGGGGACGTATGTAAGTCGGAACGATGTAAGTCGGGGACTGCCTGTATATAGGAAAAAATGTTAAACAGTCGGATAAGATTCAACGACTATTTTAAACACTATCTAAATCAATAAAAGCAAATACTCTGGAAAATCATGGGCATGAAAATGTATTGCAAAGGACCCAATGTGAATCATTTACTAATTATTAAAACAAATGACCAAATAAATAGTAGGTATACAGAATTATAATAGAGATTATAACATGAAAAACAAAAGTATGAAGGTGCAAAGTGACATGCAAGTGGGGCAAAAACAAAAGCTGAGTTACATGAGTGATGCAATGACAAAAGTCAGTGATCAAAGAATAAAGAAAAGAATAAATTAGCTTAATACATAATAAATATCATTTACAAACATTCATACCACATATAAAATTAATAGCAATGTAAGACACTCAATAATATTAATATTAAGGCCCCTGAGAGCAAGACATTTAAATCCCCACTAAATTACAATATGAATTGTAATATGAAAACAATGTGCTAGGAATAAATTAGATTGACAAATAACTTAGATAATGAATAATACATATCATATTTCTAGAGTAAGGTCTTGAAGGGGTTTTCTCATTATATTAAATGGTGTGGAAATTAGTATTAAACAGAGGAGATGTGGCAACAATCGCATATATCGATGAAAGAGAGAGTTTGGGCTGTTCACTGACAGCAATCAGTGGTAGTTTCGACGTATGCGTGTGGGGTTTGCAGTGTTCACTGACAGCAATCAGTGGTAATTTTGACGTATGCGTGCGGGGTTTGCGCTGTTCACTGACAGCAATCAGTGGTAGTTTCGACGTATGAGTGCAGGGTTTGCACTGTTCACTGATAGCAATCAGTGGTAGTTTTGACGTATGCATGCAGGGTTTGCGCTGTTTCACTGACAGCACGTTCCAGAGCGTTCCTGCCCAGCAGCCCGAGAGGAGAGATCTTGTGCAGTCCCATGTAAGCACAAACAGATAAAGCGTATAGTTTTGTTCTGCAGATGTAAGGTCGGGGGCCTCGAGG
>JAODAL010034540.1:0-44118 GCA_025379985.1 Phyllomedusa bahiana
CGGCTCAACGGAGGGGGCAAGTGCACCCAGGTTTTTGGACTGTGTACTGGGAAGGGGGGTTTCCCACACCCCGTTCGCACTTGCTTCAGCACGACAGTTTTGTTGCGCGTCACGGGGTTTTTAACCCTGGTTTTAAATAATGACGGACGCAGCCTGGGCTCTCCCCGCACCCACTGTAAACCCGGCCCCTGGGTCATGTTTGGGCCGGGGACTTTTCTGTAAATGTCCAGTTCAAAAAAATGGTGGTTGAAAGACCCCTTTTTTCCCGGCATTTTTAAATTTGGGGGGTCAAAAGGTTTATGGCCCAACTGTGGCCCAGGACAGGGGAAAGTATATGTCATTTCAACTAAAAGGTGGTTAAAGCCCCTTTTTTCTGGCACTTTTTAAAACGTGGGTCAGACAGGGTTTAATGGTCTTCTGGGAAAGAACAGATATAGTTGTGCCCATTTAAACTAAAATGGTGGTTAAAAAGTTTCCCTTTTTTGCGGCATTTTTTAATGGGGGGGTTATCAGGTTTGGGGCTCATGCTGCTTCCAGGACAGGGATTTTAAATGCCAGTTCAAGTAACATGTGGTTTAAAATCATACTCCCTTCTGGCACTTTTTTATTTTGGGTGATGCAGGTTTAAGGGTATGCTGTGGTACAAAAAGGGATAGTAAGGTCGGATTTTTTTTTCTGTGACTTTTATAACTTGTTGTTGCCTAAGAGTAGAGTACCATTTGCTTTTGTGGTGTTAATTTCAGTTCTCAGCTTTGTTTGGGGAAAATAATGAAGGTGTTGTTGTTTCCCCCATAGACTTTAATGGTAATCGTCATAAATCGATGCTCACTATCGAAAAACCTTATCGATAGGGCCGACTATCGACATCGCTCGATCTCGTACCCCAACGCAACGCTCAACACTACCCACCCTTGGAAAGGGGGGGGACTGCAGTATCAACAACTTGGAAGGAGCACGGTCGTTTGTTTCTTAAAGGTTGGATATACTGTGTTCTTGGCAATGCCTTGGGAACAACTTTGGGCCCCTGAGTGGCAAGGGCGGGAGCATTGGTGAGGGGAAAGACAAACAGCCCCCTTCGGCAGAGGTGGTAAACCCTTGATGGCTGAAATGGCATGGTGCCACGGGTGTGTGCTGTTGCTGCAGAAGGATGGACACCACATTTAGACACGTTTCTCCCCGGCAACTGGATGGGGGACGCTGCATGTGTTCACGCAGGGCCGTGGTGCCAACGTTAGCTACCTGGCCATGCTTCACTTCTGCTCACAGATTCTACAAATACACATGTTCGGCTCCTCCATTGTCTTGGCAAAAAACTGCCACACTGACGAGTAGGTGATTTTACAGCCAACGCTCCACACCGACTGACTACTAACCCCCGGGCTCCCCTCGGTGAGCCCCTGTCCCGCTACTTTTCCGTTGGCCCCCGACCTTGCACTGCTGGTCCCCCCCCCCCCCCCCGCTGACTCACGGCCACACTACCATCTTGCTGGCTGTGCCGCTCACTGACGAGCAAGCTGACACTCTCTTCTTCCGATGTTGATGATGAAGCCCTTGCTTCACCCAGCTCCCAAATGCGATCGGCTACATCGTCATCGATAAGTGTTTGTCAGCCGCTGCTGTCCTCCTCAATGGTCTCGGTATGCAGAGCCTGACCGCTTGCAACATAACCTCCCATACCACTCTCCCCATCACTACTTGACCGCCTACTGCAAGAAGCAGCGGAGGTCTGCGCCACCTCTTTGCTGCCAAATACCTGCTGACTGTCCTCAAATAATTTGTCCTCGCAGTGTAGTGGCGCAGAACCAAGACTACAAAGTAGTTTTCTGGCTGAGGGAACTGAACGGGACAGCCGCAGGTTGAGGACAGGTAAGGGCCCCTGACCTGCTCCCAGGCCATGCCAACTAACGGTTGTGTCTGACGAACTCACAGACTCTTGGCTGGGGTTCACAGATGTCATATTGGATGAAGTGGATGACCTAGTCAACCAATCAAGAACCGTTGGCTTGGTGATCAACATACAGCCACTAGATGACAACGGTAGCTCTAGCCTCACCGAGTCACCCCTGCTGCGATCTCCCCTTAATGTGCTGTGATATGTGCCTGCTCCAGGAACATTTGTGTCACTGCCATTCGCATGTGAAGGGCCTGGCACCTCTCTGTCTGACATACTGTTTGATCAAAAGTTTACAATACAACAGACTCTGTTTAACGTCTGTATATGATAAATACATACCCTGTATTTGACTCCTAATTTCCCCTCAAACAAGAGGATAAATTAACCCTTGGGTATAAAATAGCCTACTCAGTGAACCAGATGGAATTCAGGCGTATATGGGGCTGAAATACACACAGCCTGTATTTGACTCCTAATTTCGGCACAAACAAGAGAATAAATTAACCCTTGGATATAACATACCCTACACAGTGAACCAGATGAAATTAAGGCATATATGGGGCTGAAATACACACACCCTGTATTTGACTCCTAATTTCCCCACAAACAAGAGAGTAAATTAACCCTTGGATATAACATACCCTACACAGTGAACCAGATGGAATTAAGGCATATATGGAGCTGAAATACACACACCCTGTATTTGACTCCTAATTCCCCCCCAAAAAGAGGATAAATGAACCCGTGGGTATAAAATACCCTACACAGTGAACCAGATGGAATTCAGGTGTATATGGGGCTGACATACACACCCCCTTTTTTTGACTCCTAATTTCCCCACAAACAAGAGAATAAATTAACCCTTGGATATAACATACCCTACACAGTGAACCAGATGGAATTAAGGCATATATGGAGCTGAAATACACACACCCTGTATTTGACTCCTAATCCCCCCAAAAAGAGGATAAATGAACCCGGGGGTATTAAATAACCTTAACGTGAACCAGATGGAATTCAGGTGTATATGGGGCTGAAATACACACACCCTGTATTTGACTCCTAATTCCCCCACAAACAAGAAGATAAATGAACTCTTGGGTATAAAACACCCTACACAGTGAACCAGATTGAAATCAGGCGTATATGGGGGTGAAATACACACACCCTGTATTTGACTCCTAATTACCCCACAAACAAGAGGATAAATTAACCCTTGGGTATAAAATACCCTACATAGTGAACTAAATGGAATTCAGGCATATATGGGGCTGAAATGCACACACCCTGTATTTGACTCCTAATTTCCTCACAAACAAGAGAATAAATTAACCCTTGGATATAACATACCCTACACAGTGAACCAGATGGAATTGAGGCGTATATGGGGCTGAAATAAACACACCCTGTATTTGACTCCTAATTCCCCCACAAACAAGAGGATAAATGAACCCTTGGGTATAAAATACCCTACACAGTGAACTAAATAGAATTCAGGCATATATGGGGCTGAAATACACACACCCTGTATTTGACTCCTAATTCCCCCACAAACAAGAAGATAAATTAACCCTTGGGTATAAAATAGCCTACACAGTGAACCAGATGGAATTCAGGCGTATATGGGGCTGAAATACACACACCCTGTATTTGACTCCTAATTTTGGCACAAACAAAACTAAATTAACCTTTGGGTATAATATACCCTACACCAGAGGTTCCCAACCCTGGTCCTCAAGGCACACCAACAGGTCATGTTTTCTGGCTTTCCTTAGCATTGCACAGGTGAAGTCATTATTGTCAGTGCATTCTGCACAGTTGATATCATTATTGTCAGTGCATTCTGTGGGAGATCCTTAAAACATGACCTGTTGGTGTGCCTTGAGGACTGGAGTTGGGGAACACTGCCCTACACAGTGAATGAAATGGAATTCAGGCGTGTATGGGGCTGAAATGCATACACCCTGTATTTGACTCCTAATTCCCACATAAACAAGAGGATAAATTAACTCTTGGGTATAATATATCCTACACAGTGAACCAGTTGGAATTCAGGCGTGTATGGTGCTGAACATCCTGTATTTGACTCCTAATTCCCCCACAAAAAAGAGGAAAAATTAACCCATGGTTATAAAATACCCTACACAGTGAAACAGATGGAATTCAGGCGTATATGGGAGTGTAATACACACACCCTTTATTTGACTCCTATTTACCCCACAAAAAAGGAGGATAAATTAATCCTTGGTTATAAAATACCCTACACAGTGAAACAGATGGAATTCAGGCGTATATGGGAGTGTAATACACACACCCTTTATTTGACTCCTATTTACCCCACAAAAAGGAGGATAAATTAATCCTTGGTTATAAAATACCCTACACAGTGAAACAGATGGAATTCAGGCGTATATGGGACTGTAATACACACACCCTTTATTTGACTCCTATTTACCCAACAAAAAGGAGGATAAATTAATCCTTGGTTATAAAATACCCTACACAGTGAACGAGATGGAATTTAGGCTTATATGGGGCAGAAATACACATACCCTAGACTTTAGGGAGAATACCCCATAAACTAAAGCAAACAAAATAAAAAATGCTGGTTCAGGAACAGGTGTGTAGAAGACACACATTTCTGAAGGTCTTTCACCACAGTATCTCAAAAAACGGGTTTGTTTTGCACAGAGTGCAATATAGTGCTGCAGCAGATAGATGCTTGTGGCAGGAGACACATTGACAAGTGTGAGAATTTAACATGGTGTCCGCATGGCTGTATTTATAGGTCGTGCTGCCCTAGGCACTAAACCCTAATATGCCCCCATTAACCAATTAAATTACCACGCCCCTTTCATATTATGCCACACCCCTTTACAAAAGCCACGCCCGCTATGACCATGTAATGGCTCAAGAAGAAAGCTAATTGAAGGGTTTGCCATCACCCAGCTTTCCTAGATATTGGAGAACCTATTCAGCATACAGGATAGACTGGAGATGCCGCCACACTGTGCCTGCACCTAAACCATTAGACTTCAACCAATAAAAGCCACACTGCAGCTTAAAGGGAATATGTCACCAACATTTTATGTTATTTATCAAATCCAGACCCTGATACATATTCTTTTCTTCTTCAACATTTTTATTTTCTGATTGTAGATTTTAGTTTGGTCGTCTGTATATGATTATGATCTATAACAGACATTATCACCCAGAGCAACAAGTCAGACTTCATTTTCCCAGAATGTTCTAAGAAATGAAGGCGGTGGTGGGGGGGAGGGCAGGGAAAACACCAGGGCCCCTGCTTTCACAGTGGACAGGTCTCATAGTCAGATGGAAGGTCTAATAAGGTTATATAGGTGAGATGGCCAGGTGGTCATACAGCATAAGGATGCTCTCACACAGCGCCTTTTTGATGTGTTTGTTTTTGTGCAGAAAGGCGCGGTGATTAATACTGTACATTGCTGCTGTGCAAAAATCGTGATTTTACAGCGATTTTTGTGCAGCAATGTACAGCATCAATTGTTGTGCCGACCTGCACAAAAAACACACATTAACAAACGCATCAAAAAGGCGCTGTGTGAGAGCACCCTTAGGCTGTTATGCTGTATGACCACCTGGCCCTAAGAGGTGCCGCCCTAGACACCCGCCTATATGATACCTATATACACATCACATGAGAGCCCTATATGATACTGACACCTATACAACACATCACATGACACACAGCTCCATAAAGTCTGATACCTCCTATTATATGATAGAAAGCTCCATATAGTCTGATACCTCTTATTATAAGACAGCTCCATATAGTCTGATACCTCCCATTATATGATAGACAGCTCCATATAGTCTGATATCTCCCATTATATGATAGACAGCTCCATATAGTCTGATACCTCCCATTATATGATAGACAGCTCCATATAGTCTGATAACTCCCATTATATGATAGGCATCTCCATATAGTCTGATACCTCCCATTATATGATATACAGCTCCATATAGTCTGATACCTCCCATTATATGACAGTGACACACAGCTCCATATAGTCTGGCACCTATAACATGTTCCCATGCCTTCCCCCATCCTCCCACCATTCCTAACACCTCTCACTCACGTTTCACCTGCCTCCACTCCCCACTCACGTTGCACCTGCCTCCACTCCCCAGTCACATTTCACCTGCCTCCACTCCCCAGTCACATTTCACCTGCCTCCACTCCCCACTCACGTTGCACCTGCCTCCACTCCCCACTCACGTTACACCTGCCTCCACTCCCCAATCACGTTGCACCTGCCTCCACTCCCCACTCACGTTGCACCTGCCTCCATTCCCCACGCACTATGCACCTGCCTTCACTCCCCAGTCACTTTTCACCTGCCCCAGCCCCCAGTCACATTTCACCTGCCCTGGTCACATTTCACCATTCCCCCAGTCACATTTCACCATTCCCCCAGTCATATTTCACCTGCCCCCAGTCACATTTCACCTGACCCCAGCCACATTTCACCTGCCCCCAGTCACATTTCACCTGCCCCCAGTCACATTTCACCTGCCCCCAGTCACATTTCACCTGCCCCCAGCCACATTTCACCTGCCCCCAGTCACATTTCACCTGCCCCAGTCACATTTCACCTGCCCCCAGTCACACCTGCCCCATCCACATTTCACCTGCCTCCAGCCACATTTAACCTGCCCCCATTCACATTTCACCTGCCACAGTCACATTTCACCTGCCCCCAGCCCCCAGTCACCTGGCCCCAGTCACATTTCACCTGCCCCCAGTCACGGCAGCATCCACAGCAGCAGCATGAGGTCAAACAGTTGCACAATGACACAGTGTGGAGGTCACAGCAGCAGCCACAGCAGCAGCATGAGGTCAGACAGTGGCACAATGACATACTGGAGGTGGCAAAAACCGGAGAAGGCCACAGAGTGGCACAATGACACAGTGTGGAGGTCACGGCAGCAGCCACAGCAGCAGCATGAGGTCAGACAGTGGCACAATGACATTCTGGAGGTGGCAAAAAAAGGAGTAGGCCACAGAGTGGCACAATGACAGAGTGTGGAGGTCACGGCAGGAGCAACAGCAGCAGCATGAGGTCAGACAGTGGCACAATGACATTCTGGAGGTGGCAAAAACAGTATTAGGCCACAGAGTGGCACAATGACAGAGTGTGGAGGGCAAGGCAGCAGCCACAGAAGCAGCATGAGGTCAGAGAGTGGTACAATGACACAGTGTGGAGGTGACGGCAGCAGCAGCAGCAGCATGAGGTCATAGAGTGGCACAATGACAGAGTGTGGAGGTGGGTGGCAATACCAGTGCCTGGTAAAGATGGTAGGCAGATGGAGAAACTGGCAGCAGATGTGTGGCATCAGGCGGGTGGCAGCATCAGAATAGTGGCTGAGGCAGGTAGTTTGAATCCAGACTCATTTCTCAAAGTTTTGGTGAGGCGTCATGGCTGATGTAATCTGACGATTAAGGCATTGTTGTGTGGAAATCCTGGCCGATCCACGCCTGATTCGTCTTGACAAAGGTCAGTCATTCCACATTTCCGGTGGACAAGCGGGTTCTCCTGACTGCCCCACCGCACTGAACACCCGCTCTGATGCCACACTACTGGCCGGGCAGGACAGCTTCTCCACTGCAAACTCGGCAAGTTGCGGCCACACATCTAGTTTGGCTGCCCAGTAGTCCAGCAGATCTTCTAACTGGGGTGGAAGATTGTTGTCCAATTAGGCCACCACCTATTGGTTCAGGGTCTGCTCCAGGTCCTGCTGCTGCTGCTGGCGATTGCCCTCCTCAATAGGCGGGTGAAGGAAGCTGCTCATTAGTGACTCCAGACTTAGGTTGCTGCTGATGGAGCTGGTACTGCTCCTACACCCCCACCTTCCCACAGCAGCCGTGGCAGTGGTATGTGAGCGCTGAGGAACCCCCCCGGTCAGACCTGTCAGAGGATGGACCATGCTGCACATAGGTAGCGGCCAACTGACTACAGAGGATTTCTCTATAGTATTTGAGTTTGTCCTCCCTCTCAGCAGCTGGGAAAAAGGCTCCCATTTTGGACCGGTAGCGAGGGGCCAATAGGGTGGAGAGCCAGAAGTCATCCCTCTGCCGGATGGTGACTATTCAGCTGTCACTAGCCAGGCAAAACAGGATGCTGCGGGTCATCTGCACAAGTGACTCTGATCGACTCCCTGCCTCCATCTCCACTGTATAATGCCACGGTGCTTGCGGGTCATCTGCCTCTTCTTCCTCATCTCCATCTTACCTCCTCCAGCTGCTACTTCTCCTCCACTCCTGTCATCTGTGTAGAAAAACCACTCATTTCACCAGACAATGCTTCTGCTCCAATGTCCTTCCTCCTCCTCCAGTTCAGTCCCCACCGGACTCATGTGGCCGCGAGATGTAGTCGCCACATCTACAGTCCCCTTCCCAGACAGATTTTTCAGCATCTGTTCCAGGAAATGAAGCAGTGGAATGACGTTATTTATGCAGTAGTCCTGGCGACTGACAAATAACGTGGCCTCTTCAAATGGTCTCAGCAAATGGCAGGTTTCACGCATGAGCTGCCACTGGCTGACATCAAAGTTACACAGGGGGGTACTCCTGTCCGTCTGGATCATCAGAAAATCGTTAATGACCTTTCTCTGTTCATACAGTCGGTCCAACATTGCAGGCTGAAATTCCAACGGGTGGAAACATCACATATCAGCATGTGTTGGAGGAGGCCGGTCTGCCGCTGCAAGTCGAGGAGGTTGTGCCACTGGGAGCTGCTGCTGCGGCGGCAGGATGGACCACCACATCTGAGCCACGTTTCTCCCAGGTCACCGGTTGGTGATGCTGCATGTGTTGACGCAGGGCCATGGTGCCAACGTTAGCTCCCTTTCCACTCTTCACTTTCTGCCCACAGATCCTAAATATACCCATATTCGGCTCCTTCTGTGTCTTAGCAAAGAATGCTACACCGCCGAGTAGCTGATTTTACCGCCAACGCTCTGCACTGAGTGACTACTACCGACTGCCTCACTGAGCCCCTGTGCAGCTACTTTCTTGGACCTGCGAAGCGGGTTTTCTACCCCGTGGCCGTTTGGCTCCCGACCTCGCACTGCTGCTACCCTGCTGACTCACGGCTACATTACCCACTTGCTGGCTGCGCCACTGCCTGACACGCAAGCTGACGCCCTCTTCTCCTGATGATGATGAAGCCCTTGCTTCACCCGGCTCCCAAGTGCGGTCGGCTACATCATCATCGATTATTGTTTGATCTTCACTGCTGTCCTCCTCAACGGTCTTGGTATGCAGAGGCTGACCCCTCACAACATGATTTCCCATGCCACTCTCCACATCCATACTTTGCTGCCTACTGCAAGAAGCAGGGGATATCGGCCCCATTTCTTCGCTGCCAAGTAGCTGCTGACTGTCCTCAAATTGTTCATCCTCGCTGTATAGTGGCGCTGAGCCCAGACCACATAGTAGATCTCTGGCTGAGGGAACCGGATGGGACAGAGGCAGGTTGAGGACAGGTGAGAGCCGCTGAGCTGTTCCCGGGCCATGCCAACTAAGGGTTGTGTCTGACGTTCCCACCGACTCTTGGCTGGGGTTGTCAGATGTCATCTGGGAGGAAGTGGATGACCTAGTCAACCAATCAAGAACCCTTGGGTTGCTGGTCAACACACAGCCGCTAGATGACACCGGCAGTTCTGGCCTCACCGAGTGACCCCTGCTGCGACCTGTGCCTCCTCCAGGTATGTTTGTGCCAATGCCACTCGCATGTACAGATCCTGCTAGCTCTCTGACTGACATACTGTTTGTTCAAAAATTTACAGACTCTGTTTAATGAAGATATCTGTATATGATAAATATACACCCTGTATTTGACTCCAAATGAACCCACTAACAGGCTTGGGTAACCCTTGGATATAAATTGCGTTCCAGAAATCAACAGCCAAAAATTTACTGGTATGTGGTGTGTTAAAACGGCGTTTATTTTACTGACTACAAAAGCAGAAACACTCTTAGTTAACCTTCGGATATAAATTAGGCTACAGGATTCACTAAGAAAAGTTTTGTCTTTGGCGTTTAAAAACACCGTTTATTTTACTGACCACAATAGCACGAACACGCTTAATTAACCCTTGGATATAAATTGCGCCAAAGAAATGAGCAGCAAAAAATTAACTGTTATGTGGCGTGTTAAAACGCCGTGTATTTTACTGATTACAAAAGCAGAAACATGCTTAATTAACCTTTGGATATAAATTATGCTACAGGAATCACCAGGAAAAATTTTTTCTTTGGCTTTCAAAAACACCGTTTCTTTTACTGACTACATTAGCACAAACATGTTTGATTAACCCTTGGATGTAAATTGCGCAAAAGAAATGAGCAGCAAAAAATTAACTGGTATGTGGCGTGTTAAAACGTTGTGTATTTTACTGACTAAAAAAGCAGAAACATGCTTAATTAACCTTTGGATATAAATTATGCTACAGGAATCACCAAGAAAAATGTTGTCTTTGGTGTTTAAAAACACTGTTTCTTTTACTGACTACAAAAGCAAAAACAGGCTTAGACAACCCTTGGATATTCAATGTGCTCCACAACTGATCAGATGGCATTAAAATGTATATGCAGCAGAATTGGACCCACACTGGACTTCAATTACAATACCCCCCAAACTGAATCAACATTAGAACGGAAGAGGAGCAGTCTCTGATAAAAGCTGTGACACCCCTTCAAAAATTGCTGTTAAAAACAAATTTCTTTTGTGTGAGACCTCTGCAGCAGCAGCAGCTGCAGCACAGCTCAGAGAGAGGAGTATGAGCAGCCAGCGATGCGTCCAGACTTATATAGTGCAGTGACATCACAGAATCCCGCCGGTCTCTGATTGGCTTAATCTCTGCACATGTCATTGAGGGTGTTCCTTTCTTCCTCCCAGAGTTCTTTGCTCCATGTAACGCCATGTGCTTGCGGCCATTTTATCAATTAACAACACGCTTCATTCCCACGAGTTTTCCTAAACAAATTCTAAACAAAGTCCACTTCGTTAGAATCAATTCGCCTATCTCTAGAAATAACCGCTAAGTGCCAGAGAATTGCTGCGTATGTATCCACAAACGGCACCAGTAACACACTGACAGCAAGTGGTGATGAAAAGAAACTTTTGATGAGCATGTTTTGATGATGTCAGAATAGAAGGTTTATGTGAACAGTGATGTCATAATGGAAGGTTTAAATGCATAATGGCCAATGAAGATTTACATGCATCAAATAAGACCCAAACAATAATATAACTAAATAACCAACAGGTGGAGAGGAAGAGAGTACCCTGTGCAAGAGAACTTACAATCTACAATCGGGGAGGAAGGAGACAGAGAAGAAGCACGGGGCTCAGAGCTCTATGTGTAAAGTCTAGAGTTCTAATCCCTATATACATATATTATGCTATGATGGCGGGCATTGATATTAATGAAAAAAATTTATTTCTGGTGCCCCACTACATGCCATCTACATGCCAATAAACATCTGCCTCTCACCCTATATAATTTAGCACTTGGCGAGATACATTTATGTTTCGTGACTCTATTATTCTTATCTATGGTGAATTTTAAATTCAATGTAGAGTCTCTTTCCTGTTGTAATAATGTCTCTAAGTTCTGTTGAAGATCTTCAAAGGCCATTTTTAGGCCTCATTAGTGTTTGGTCGGGAAATCTTATGCAAGGTCCACAATCAGCCGACGGGTGAAGCTGAGCATGCCATTGGGTAGTGGAAGCATGGTGTCAGGGGAAGGGCTGATAATAAGAGCCTGAAAAACAGCTAATATCTCTGTTGTGTCCACTGGTGATAAAGTTATATCTGGTAGAAATGATCGCTAAGTGCCAAAATATTGCTGTGTGTGTAATAACCAGTGAGGATTTAGATGCATAAAATAAGACTTAAAGGGGTTGTCTCGCTACAATGATTGGGTTTTAATTAAAAGATCTTTAAAAAAACAAGCAGCTTTGCAATATATGTTCATTACAAAGTCCTATGATTTTGAGCTAGCCCTGTTAGTATTACTACATCAGCTTCTCAAATCTCTATAGTGCAGACCTGTTGATCCTTATTTTTATGGCTGTCAGGTCTGAATGATCATCACCTTTGAAAGACAGGTCAGAGCAGAGAGCCCCTCCCCACAGAATGCTTCTGTAGTGGAGGGAGGAAGAGGAGGGAGGGGGGAGGGAAGACTCTGGTGTCTGTGTCCGAGTGCTGGATTAACCTCTGTGTGTGCCTGCTTCCACCTACTGACTCTCTACACAGATAGATGTGACAGCAGTGACTTTGTTGTTACTATATTCATGTATGTGAATCTTTGGAAATGTGATCTTTACTAAATTACTATACAAATTCAGGCATGTGAATACTTTATGTTCTCATGTATAGTGAGGCACATTCATCCGATGGTAAGTAACACTGCCTTGTGTTGCTGGAGATGTGGAGCTTGTAAGCTAAGCAGGGGATATAGGAAACACATGCATCCTCTGCTCTATTAGCAAACAGCTTTCATTATTCCTCCTAATCCTAGATCATGCCCTCTCCTGCAATCAGACCTAGGCAGGATACACTGGGTGAATCTGAGAGCAAACCCCAACTCCACCCCGCCCTGTATAGAACGTTACGTAGCTGACCTGTGTGCTGATGGAGGAGAGGGGGGGAAGGGACAGAACAGACAGACCAAGAAGCAGCCTCAGTTCAACTTACAGTGACATGCAGGCTGAAAGTCGTAAGAGACAACTCCTTTAAACCAAATACAATAATATCACAAATAACCAACAACTGTGGAGGGTAAAGAGGACCCTGTGCAAGAGAACTTACAATCTACAAGCGGGTAGAAAGGAGACCAAAAAGAAGCACAGGGTTCAGAGCTCTATGTGCGAAGTCTAGAACACTAATCCCTATATGTATGTGTTAAACTATGGTGGGTATTGATATTAATGAAAAAAATTATTTCTGGTGCCTCACTACATGCAACCTACATGCCAATAAATATCTGCATTTCATGCTTTATATTCTAGTAGTTTGTGAGATAAATTTATTCTTCGTGACTCTATTATCTATGGTGAATTTTACATTCATTGTAGAATCTCTGCACTGTTGTAATAATGTCTCTAAGTTCTGTTGTGGATCTTCAGGGTACTTTCTATTTGTTAGGCCTCATTGCTGTTTGGCCAGAAAGTCTTGTGCTATCTCCACAATAAGCAGCTGGATGAAGCTGAGTTATGCCATCAGTTAGTGGGAGCTTGGTGTCAGGAAAAGAGCTGGTAATAAGTCGCTGAAAAATTACTTCCCTCTCATTCATCTGTGGTGGTGATGAAGTAATGTCTGGTAGAAATAATCGCTAAGTGCCAGTAATTTGCTCCTGGTGTATCCACTAAGTGCCAGCAATTTGCTCCTGGTGTATCCACTAAGTGCCAGTAATTTTCTCCTGGTGTATCCACAACCGGCAACGGTACCACACTGACAGCTAGTGGTTGTCAGAAGAGTCTTTTAATGAGCATGTTATGATGATGTCACAATAGAAAGTGACCAGTGATGTCATAATGGGAGGATATTTATTCAAGGGCCAATGAGGTAATAATGGCAGATTTAAATGTATAATGGCCAGTGAAAGATTAAGATGCATAAAATAAGTCAAAAAGATGTACAAAAATATCACATAAAACTAACAAAGTGGTACAGTGGAAGAGAGGACCCTGTGCAAGAGAGATTACAATCTACAAGCGGGGAGGAAGGAGACAGAGGAGAATCAGGGGTTCAGAGCTCTATGTGTAAAGACTAGAGCGCCAACCCCTATATACCAATGTTGCACAATAATTATGGACATTGATATTAATGAAAAATATGTATTTTTGGTGCCTCCCTACATGCCACATAAATTCCAATAAATATCTGCTTTTCATCCTAAAAAGTCTAGTACGGGCTGGGATAAATGTACTTTTTATTACTCTAATATTCTTATCTATGGTGTATTTTACATTCAGTACAGAGTCACATGTTGTAATAATATCTCTAACTTCTGTGGTAAATCTTCAATGTACGTTCTATTTCATAGGCCTCGTTGATGTTCGGTCAGGAAGCCTCGAGCAGCTCCAGTGCATGAAGCTCCGGTGCATGAAGCTGAGCATGCCATTGCTTAGTGGAAGCCTGGAGTCAGAGGAAGAGCTGGTAATAAGCCCCAGAAAAAGTGCTTCCATCTCAGTCATGTCTGGTGGTGATGAAGACATGTCTTGCAGAAAAAAACGCTAGTTGCCAGTAAATTGCTGCAGGTGTATCCTCAACCGGCAACGGTAACACACTGATATCAAGATGCGCTCAGAAGAAACTTTTGATGAGCATGTTGTCATGCTGTCAGAGTACCAGGTTTAAATGTATAATGCCCAGTACTGTCATAATAAAAGATTTAAATTAATAATGGCAAGTGAAGATTAAGATACATAGAAAAGAACCCAAAAATACAATAATATCACAAAATAACCAACAAACTGGTGGAGTACAATTTGTACAATCTACAAATGGGAAGGAAGGAGATAATGGAGAAGCAAGTGCTCTATGTGTGAAGTGTAGAGCTTCAAATCTTATATACATATGTTATACACTGATAGTGGCCATTATTCTAAAAGAAAAAAAATAATTTCTACACTACATGCCACCTACAAACCAAACATATCTGCTTTTCATCCTGTTTTAACACTGCGTGAGATATATTTACTTTTCATGACTCTGATATTCTCGTTTATGGTGTATTTTACATTCAGTGCAAAGTCTCTTTCCGGTTGTATTAATGTTTCTAAGTTCTGTTGAGGATCTTCAAAGTATATTCTCATTTTCAGGCCTCATTAGTGTTTGGCCAGAAATCTTGTGCCAGCTCCACAATCAGCCATTGGGTGGGTGAAACTGAGAATGCCATCGAAAGTGGAAGCATGGTGTCTGGGAAAGGGCTGGTAATAAAAGCCTGAAAAACAGCTTTCATCTCAGTCGTGTCCGTTGGTGATAAAGTTATATCTAGTACAAATGATCGTTAAGTGCCAGAATATTGCTGCAGGCATATCCACATATGGTAACAGTAATACACTGACAGCGAGTGGTTGTCAGAAGAAACTTTTAATGACCATGTTTTGATGATGTCACAATAGAAGGTATAGGTGACCAGTAATATCATAGTGGAAGGTTTAATTGTATAATGGCCAGTGATGTCATCATGGAAGATCTAAATATATAATGGCCGCTGAGGATTTACATGCATCAAAAAAGACCCATACACATACAATAATATCACCAAATCACCAACGAACTGGTGAAGAGGACCCTGTGCAATCTACAAGTGGGGAGGAAGAAGGCAAAATAGAAGCACAGGGTTTAGAGCTCTATGTGTGAAGTCTAAAGCTCTAATCCCTATATACATACGTTAAGCTATGATGGTGGGTAACATTGTATTTCTGGTCCTCACTCCATGTCACCTAAATGCCAATAAATGTCTGCTTTTCATCCTGTATATTCTAGCACTGGGTGAGATAAATTGATTTTTTGTGACTGTATTAATCTTATATATGTTGAATTTTACATTCAATGTTGAGTTTCTTACCTGTTGTAATAATGTCTCAAGTTTTTTGGTGGATCTTCAAGGTATGTTCTAATTGTTAGGTCTTGTTCCTGTTTGGCCAGAAATTTTGTCCCCCCATTTTCCAAAAAAAGCAGTTTGGGACGCAAGCGGGGATCCCCATCGGGTAGTGGAAGCTTCGTGTCAGGAGAAGAGCTGGCAAACGGTCCCTGAAAAATTGCTTCTCCCCTCGTTTCTGTGGGTGGTGTTTGAAGTAATGCTAATTTCCAGGGCCTGGGAAACCTTATCCTCTGCTGTTTTAGCTCAACCCCCAATCCCCATTCCCTTTAAAAAAACCCCGGGAAAACTTGGATTGGTTTAATTTGGCCACGCAGCCGTTTATTTTACTTTCCAGAAAATTTAAATTTAAAAATTAAAGAAAATAATGAAAAACCCCCCAATACCCCAAAACCCCCCAAAAACCATAAACTTGGGGCTGGGGTTTCCTTTGGAGCAAAAATAAAACCAACAACCGGGGTCGGGCGAAAAACCCCTGTTTCTTCTCTCCGCAGTTTCTTTGCCCCAGCCATAAACCCCGGCTTCGGGCCCCCAAGAGCCACCTCAGGGGCCTAACCATTCCAGGGACCTGCTCCCAAGGACCTCCCCTTGGGACCCCAAAAATTTCTTCCCAGGCCCGGGACCATCCACAAAATTTGGGGGGGCCAAGCTGAGCCTGACTCCCCATAATTTCCCCGGGACCCCAAAGGACCCCCCCCCCAGCAGCCCCCTGTAAACTGAAAAAAGGGCCACCACCAAAGGATTTCCCCAACACTTTGAACCCAAACCCGGGACCGCGACAAAAAATTTCCCCCCCCAACAAAAGGGGGGGGGAAAGGGGTGGGACTCTCCCCCTTTGTGATGTCCGCGGTCCTCCGCGCGGGCCCCTTGGGGCTCGGCTTTTATCCGGCCCACCCTTGCTGCGCGTCGCCGCTGGGGTTCGCCCCCTTTTGCCCTTTGGCCCAAAGGGGGGGCCCGACCCGGGGTCTTGCAGGGGCCCTTTCCCCGCAGGGCTGCGCCCCTGCCCGGGCCCCTTTTTCCTTGACCCTAGGCAACGCCTATCCTTTTTGCTGTTTAGCTAAAAACCCCCCAAATCCCACTTATCCCTTATAAAAACCCCGAGACTTGGTTTTGGATAATTTGGCCCGCAGCCGTTTTTTTTTTACATAAAGAAAATTTTAATAATAATAACAAAAAACTAATGATACAAAACCCCCAAATACCCTTTTCCCAACCAAAAACCACCCAATTTGGGGGGCTGAGGTCCTTGGAGAAAAAAAGGGAACCCAAAAACCAAGGGTTGGGGGAAAACACCTGTTTCTTCTTCGCAGTTTTTTTTCCCCCCGGGCCACCCACCCCCCGGCTTAAGGGCCCCAAAGAGCCCCCTCAGGGGGGGCAAACCCCATTCCATGACCTGCTCCCAAGGACGTGCCCTGTGGAGCCCAAACCCTTGGGCCGACCAGCCCAACCCAGGGAAATTGGGAGCCAAGCTGACCCTGACTCCCCAATAATTTCACGACCCCAAAGGGCCCCCCAAACCCCCGCCAGCCACTGTGACTGAACAAGAAACCCCCCAAGGAGTTCCCACCAACACATAAAACCCAAACGCGGACCCCGAAAAAAACTTCCCCCCAAACCCAAGGGGGGGAGGGTGGGACTGCTACCCTGTGCTGACCGCGCGTCTGCTCCCGCGCAGCCCCGGGGCTGGGCTTTTATATGCCCCCCCCTTCGCTGCGCGTCACCCCCCTGGGCCCTCCGCCCCCTTGACCTTGCGCCACGGCGGGCCCCCGGGTCAGGGCGGGGCCTCCCGCAGGGTGCGCCCCTGTCTGGCCCTTTTTTAAACCCTGGGCAACCCCTTCCTCTGCTGTTAGCTCAACCCCTTTCCCAACCCCTTAATTTTCCCCTTATAAAAAAAAACCGGGGACTTGGTTGGAAAAATTTGGCCCAGCGCCGTTTATTTTACATAAAGAAAAATTAAATTTAATAAAAAACAAGAAACTAAGGGATACAAACCCCCAACAAAAAACCATCCCCCAAATAACCATCAATTTGGGGGCTGAGGTCCTTGGGGAGAAAAAATTAAAACCAAAAAAACCGGGTCTCCCCCCAAAAAACACCTGTTTCTTTTTTTTTCCGCAGTATTTTTTGACCCCCCCCTTTCCCCCCCCGGTTTTCAGGGCCCCAAAGACCCAAACCTCAGGCGGCCCTTTTCCATGACCTGTTTCCCCCAAGGACGCTGCCCTGTGGGACCCCAAAGGGTCTTGCCGGGACCAGACCACCCACAAATTTGGGAGCCAAGTTGACCCTGACCCCCCCAAAATTTCCCCGGGGACTCCAAGGCCCCCAACCCCCCACAGCTAGCGATGTGACCCCTTAGGGACCCGACCCCCCCCCAACAGCCCCAAAAGCCTTCAATCCCTTCAGGATACCCAAGGGGCCCAAAAACGGGCCCTACAGTTTTAAAAGTGCCCCCCGTCCCTACGCCAAAACCCCCCCGTCACCGGGCTCCAATTTCTATGTCTAACCACAAACCCCCCCTTCCGGGGCAAACCAAAGGACCCCAAATGATCTTTTAAACCCTTAAAAGGGGCCCCCTATTAATTCCCGAAAACTGTTAAAGCGGGGAACCTTTGCAAAGCCTCGGAAACCATTTTCCCGACCAAACAATCACCAATTGGAAAAAGGGGGGACCATAGCCGCAACAAACCCAAAACGAATGTCCCTAACAACTCTCTAATGGGAAAGTGCCCCCAAATTTCGTTCCCCCCAACGTAAAAAAACAAAAATTACCCGGTGCCCTTTTTCCCCAAAATACGAATTCCTGAAATTTGGGGCCCAAAAACTTGGGACTCCACCCACCCCTTTTTTTCCCGATCCTTTCGAAAACCCCCTGCAATTTTTCCGGTTTTCCCCAAGCTGCCGCCCCTTCCTGTTTCAGCCCGCCCGTTCCGACCCCCAATGCAAAAAACGAGGGGCCCCAAAAAATTCCAGCCCAAATTTCTTTTGCCCTAAAAGAAAAAAAAAAGGGGGAAAAAAAAAGGAAAGGAAGGGGGAAGGGAAAATCACAAAAAAAACCCAAAATGCCCCTTAATTTGGGAAAAAACAAACTCATTTCCCCCCCCCCTTTTTCCCCCCCAAAACCCTAAAATTCGCCACAAATTTGCGGGCGAATATACAACCTAAACCTTTGGGACCCCCATTCCCTACCTTTTCCCACCGTGTCTGCATCCAAAACCAACAAACCCGCCCCCCTCCGGGGGGCCGCCCGGGATGCGGAAGGAATGTGGCGAAAAACTAAAGCGATTTTTAAAACCCGTTTTTCCCAAACAGCGAGGGAAAGGGGCCCGCGTGAATTGGAAAACCCAGACAGGAAACTGCCGTTGAGTGCCCCAAGCAGGGGGCCCGGGGCCCTCTTCCCGTATCCTACTATAATTTAAACAAAAAACACCTAAACGGGCCCTGACCCGCCCAAAAACTGCCCCCAAAAGCGACTACCCTTTTTCCCTTTTCCCCCCTGTTTTCCCTTTAGAACCCCCTTATCAGGAAACGCCAAAAACCCTCCCCCCCCGTTCCCGTACTCTGAAAACTAGCGACCCCCAACCAAATTTCTTATGGGGGAAACCCCGTTCCCAACGCGTAGGCCCCCCAAAAAAGGCCAATGAAAAAGGGGGGTCTAAAAAAAATTTTATCTCAAAATTGGGAAGAACGGGCCCCTGGCAGCCTATCCCCCAGTTTTTCCAACAAACTAAAAACCACCGGGGCGCCGGGTGAACAGCCTTACCCCTTCCCCCTTTCCCCAAAAACCCCTTTAAAGCCCGCGCAAAAAAGGAAATTTCCTTGTAATATCCGCCATCCCCCCCCTTTACTTTAAAACCCCAAAGGCCCCCAAAAGCCCATATTTATGGGTGGCAACCTTAGGTCGGACCCCCCTTCCCTTAACAAAAATGCCCCACTAAAAAAAAACAAAACCACCGCCCTTTTCCCCTCCGGGGTCACCTGCCCAAGGTTTCTTACCCAGCGCTCCCCAAAATTTTGCCCCAAAGATGCCGAATATGCAACCCCAAATCCCCGCACTCAAGGATGACCTGAACAAGCGACCCTACGGATCCAAACCACCCCGGGGGCCCTAAATCCCCGGGGCAATCCAACCCCCCCTTTGCCCGCATCCCGGGGCCAGCTCCCCGGGGGAAACGCTCCAGGGTGCCAAAAAGAGATAATGCGTCCCCGCCAGGTTGTTATCACCCCCCCGGGCAAAGTGTCGCCACCCAACCCCTTTTCGGGTTAAAATCCAAGATCGAGGACAAAAAGTTCCTTTTTCCGGAAAAAAATCCCCCCCCCCCTATCTCAAAGGGCCAAAATTTTAAAAGGGAACAGTTCAAAAAGAGCCGATTTTTTTTCCAAGCCCCCTTCCCCCCGGATCGCAGGCCACCGGGCCCCCCACAAACCCGTCCCCTGACAGTACGCCCCAAAGCCCAAAACTTCCCGAGGCGTCCCTTTAAAAAATTCAATGTTTAGCGTTGCTCAAACCCCCTTCTCCAATATAATGGATGTCCCCCATATTTTTCTCCAAGAATGACCCCACACCCTTAAATCTTCCCTTTTACCCGGGGGCCCTTAATTTGAATAAAAAGATTTTGGAGCCCGAACCCCCCCCGTTGCCCCCGCCAACCCCGGGTCCGAGAAAAACCCTTTCCCAAAGGGCAATTTAAGCGGCAGGCCAAAAATTTAATTTTCCCAATTTGGGGGGCTTTTAAGTCCCTCAAAGTTACCTTTCCCGCCGCCCAACAAAACCCTTTCAAATTTCTGAACGCAAGCCCAAAAAAACCCTTTTCCTTGGCCCGACTACATTCCATTGGGAAAAGGAAACAATGTTTGGGTACCCCCGAAGTTAATTGGGTTTTGGGCGGCCCTTCTGTCTTTTCTGCCGCCAGCGGGGGCTCCCAAAAAGATTCGCCACCCATTGCATTGTTTCCAACAGCGGGCCCGCACACCCTTTTGAGTCCCCTGGGCCAAAAGCAAAAAGGAAGTCATTTTAGGTAATTTAATGAGGGGTTATAAACCCCCAAACATCCCGCACCACCCTTCAGGAAGGGGAAATGAATTTTTTCAAAAAAAAAAGAAAATATTAACAAACCCCATTGGTAAACACTTAAAACTTTGAAAAAAGACCCTTCCCCAAAAAAAGCCCCCAAAAGCCCAATGCTATCCGGATTGCACTTTGGGAACAAGCGAAAAAACGGATTCAATTTTCCGTTTTGCCATCAGGGCCCCCGGGCCCTGATACCGAAACCCCAACGGGAAACGCCGCATGAACAGGTAAACCACCCCAACATAATTCGGGGGGTCAATACCCCTCATTTTCCCCTGAAAGAAACCCTTTGGAAACGATAAAATTTATTTAAAATTAATTTAAATAAATTTATTATGCTCCTTTTCGGAACCACTCCTAAAGGGGGGAAAAACCCCCAAAAATTTTTTAAAGGCTTGGGGCCCCAAAAGGGCCCGCCATTCTCCCTAAGGTACCTCTTTCGCCCAATTTTTTGTCTTCCCCCCGGGGGTTTGAAAAACCCACCGTAAAATTTTTGGGTTTGAAAAAAAGGAAAAACCCCGTGAGAGGGTGGCGGGATCCCAAAACCCTCCCTAAAAAACCCCCCTTAACAACCCCGACCTTTTGATCCGGGTAAACTTCTAGGGACGGGCCCCCCTCGCCGAGAATGCTCAACCCGGGGGCATTCCCTTGAGAAAGGGCCCAAACCCCTTTCCTCTTCCCTTGCGCAAGGCCCCGAGTGCCCCCTTTGGGAAGGGGGGGGCGCTTTCCAAAATGCGAACGTGCTTTTAACCTGCAAAATTTTTCCCGAAACCCACACTGGTTCTCATTAAATTGCCAAAAAAGATCCCCGGCCCTTTAATCCCACTTGGGATCCGGTTTTTCCTGGGCCCGGCGCCTCCCTGCTGGGGTAAAGCCCCCGGGTCCGCCTTGAAAAGGGGTGACCGGGGAAAAGGGCGGGGCCCTTTACTCTCAACAAAAAAAACGAAGTCCTTGTGATCCCCTCGGATTTGGGCGGGCCCCCACCCCCCCCTTTCCCCTGACGAAACTGCTCGCATAACGTAAACCCCTGCTTGCCCCCCTAAACCCGTTTTCGCCTACCTATGGGAAACAAGATAACAAAAAAAAAAACGGCCGAAAAAAGCTCGGGGGAAATTTCCCCCAAGACCCCTCGCCAAAATAGCAAATGATGCATTTCCAGTTTGAAAAAGGGTTTCGGTATCAGCCGCCACCTTTTGCCCCCTTTTTTTTTAACTCCTCCAAATTTTTTTTTTTTTTTTTTGCTTTTTTTTTGTCCCTTTTTTCTTTTTTTTTGTCCTTTTTTTTTTTTTTGGGTAAATTTAAAATTTTCAAGGAGGGAAAAAAGAGAAATTTTTTTTGACAAAATTAAAACCTGCCCAAATTTTTTTTTCTCACCTCCTTTTTTAAATGGGGCACCCCAAAGGGGGCCCTTCCCAAAAACAAACATAAATTCCCCTTTTGCTTGTTTTTCCAACCTCAAACCCCCTCCCCTGTATCCCGTTAGTCTGAACCGAACAGTCACCCAGCTTCCCAGCGGTTCCCCCCCCGTCCCCAGTCGGGCAGGTCCCCCCGTCCCCCCAACCCTAAAGGGCCCAAAAAACCCGGGCCCCCCGGGGTTACCCGTACGCTCCCCAAGGGCCCACAAAGGGGGGGCTGCTGACAAACCCTTTTTCCTGGCGTTTTCCAGGGAAACGAGCCAAAAAAATTTCCCCTAAACTACCCGCTAAATCCCGCCAAGCCGATTTCCCCCGCCCGGGGGAGCTAAAACCCCCCGCCAAAACCCCTGCGCCCCCATGCCCCGGCGGGTGACGGGGCAAACATAGAAAATAGGGGCCCCACCAGGCCCGCAAAGGAGCTGTGGGTCCCGCCAGCCGCGCTGCCCCTCCCTGAAACCCGGGCTTTCCCTTTTCCCCGCTGGTGATGTCCTTTCCCCTCGCCTTGCTGATTTTCGAACCCCTGACGTTCCCGGGCCCCATGGATTTTTTGATTTGGACCCTTCCTGCTTTTATTCCCCCCCCGTCGGAGGACCCCCCAAGGGGAAATCCCCATAAAAGCATCTAAAGGCCCCCGGGCCTCCAGGGCCGGCCCTCCCCCAAGCTTTTAGTGAGTACGTCGTCCTTTTAAAGGGCCCCGGGCCCCGCCTCTTCTCTCCCCCCCGGGAAAAATCCGGCCCCGCTCCCTGGGGAGGCCCCCCCGACTGGCTCCCCGCCGGGGCACCCCCGCTGCCGGGGGGAATAAAGAAGGGGTGGAGCCACCGTGCGCGCCACCCCCCCGGGTGGGGTGGGGGCCCCCCGAAAGCTTTCCCCAAAAGGGGCCCCCCGCCTAGTTGGTTCCTCCCAGGCCGGGTGGGAGCCCACCCCCGGGCCTGGACGAAACCCCCGCGGCCCGAACCCCGGGGGGTCCCGGGGGGTCCTGCGGCGAATGCGGGCCCCCCGGTTGTCCTCCGGGGTCAGCCGCTCCCGGGGGCCGAGTCCTTTCGCCTGGGCAATTTGGGCCCCCGTGGGTGGCGGCCGTTAAGGGGGGGGTGGCAGAATTTAGATTTGGGCCCGTTTCCCCCCCCTCCTTTGCGCGGCCCCCTACCTGTCCCCCAGCCAGGGGGGGCCGGCTTCCTGTGCCTGCCTCAGCTTGGGGTATCAAGGCCTCCCCCCTCCGCTGGCCCCCGACATTATGCCACCCAATTTGTAAAAAAAAAAGGGGCAGCCCCGCCCCGTCAGCTTTTTCCACACTGTCCCTGTGCTGAACCCCGGTTTGCTCCCGCGCAGCGCGGGCTGGCCCTTTTTATGCCGGCCCCCCCCTTTGCTGCGCGTCGCCCCCCACGGACGGGCGCCGGGTCATGCAGGGGGCCCCCCGCGGGTGCGCCCCCCGTCCGGCCCCTTTTTTTTTAATTTTCTTCGGTGTATCCACAAACCCGCAATTGTACCACACTGCCCGCGATTGTTGGCGAAGAAACTTATAAAAAAGTTTTTGTTAGGGGTGATTTTCCAAAGGTGACCGTGAGTCATAATGGAAGGATTAAATATATAAGGGCCAGTGTGGTTATAATGGCAGATTTAAATGTACAATGGCCAGTGAAGATTAAGATGCATAAAATAAGGCCAAAAGATATACAATAATATTACAAAAACCCAACAAACTGGTACAGAGGAAGAGAGGACCCTGTGCAGGTGAGCTTACAAATGGGGAGGAAGGAAATAAAGAAAAAGCAAGGGGGTTTAGAGCGCTATGTGTGAAAACTAGAGCTCCAATCCTTATATACATATGCTACACACTGATGGCGGCCATTATTCTTAAAGAAATTTTTTTATTTCTGGTGCCTCACTTCATCCCACCTATAAACCAATTAATATCTGCTTTTCATCCTGCACATTCTAGCACTGGGTGAGTCATATTTACTTTTCATGACTCTAATTTTCTCATTTATGCTGTATTTTACATTCTGTGCAGAGTCTCTTTCCAGAACCCCCTGAAGCCCTAAGCGAAGGGGGACCATGACTTTGGATGGGGGGGAACCTAGAGCTCCATTATAGTCTTGGAGTTTTTGGCTGTATAGCTGTAGGTATTTAAGCTGATGGTTTCAGTGTTTGCATAGTATATTTATTGTAAGTAACTTTGAGCAGAGGGGATAGGTTTTGAGAGGGCAGCTTGTAGTCCTTGCATTGTGCTTAAGCTTCTGCCTGTGTAGTTTATAGTTATGAGCAGGGGGGTTGTGTTATGAGAGGGAAGAGTGTGTGGATGGGGAAGAGTTTACTGTGAGGAGGGTGTGGTTTAGGTATAGATATAACTTCCGGTCTTCACTTCCTTCTTCCTCTTTCTCTCACCAAGGCGTCAAGATATCTCCCACCCGCCCCTATTTTAATGAATGCTCTGAAGCTTGTGTTTAGTTATGATCTGTACAATGACGAATGTATTAGTGTATTGTTTTATATTGACTTTATTGTATACCTGGTTTCAGACAGTTATTATGATACTGATGAGTTATTTGAGTTGGCATTATCCGTTAAGCCCAAGGGAAGGGCAATCCTTCAGCCATGGTTCCCTAGAGCTTTCCTCCACAGGGGTTTTTTTCTCTCCTGTGTGCTGTAGGATGACTCCTAGTGAGTCTGGAATTTGCTACTTGGTCAAAAAAAAAAAGAGAAAATGGAAAATATGAATCTTAGTATTATAACCTGTCACAGCTTTTATGTTGCGGTTCAGGAGTCAGGTGGAAGTTGCAGGTCAAGTTATGGTGGACTAATTTTAACTAATAGAGGATGTTAAACCTCATGGTGTGAAGAGGCTGAGCTTTGGAAGTGGCCAGCCTTAAGGATGGTATAATGGTAATGGCATCCAGGGGCGGGCACGGTGGTTAATCAGGAGTGAGGATCTTCAGTAGGGTCATTGGTGCCCCTAAAGTGTACTGGCTCTGCTAGAATGGCAAGCCAGAGCGTGCCGCCCCTTTATTGCTGTCTGGCCGGGTACTGCATGTCAGACAGCTGGGAATATCACACAATTGTCTAGCACTCCACCTGACTCCTTCCATGTTTGTTGTACTTATGTGGTTTGAATAAAGCTGTGGCCATTTGACACCAAAGGTGAATGTGTTAGTGCATTTATTCTTGTGTTTGAACTGGGTACTAGTTAGAGCGGGGGTTCATCCCATATCCAAAAGTCATGTTGTAATAATATATCTAAATTCTGTTGAAGATCTTCAAAGTGCATTCTATTTTTTCAGGCCTTCATGGTAATGGAAGCATTGTGTCTGGGGAAAGGCTGGTAATAAGAGCCTGAAAAACTGCTTCCATCTCAGTCGTATCCGCTGGTGATAAAGTCATATCTGGTTGAAATAGTCACTAAGTGCTAGAATATTGCTGTGGGTATATCCACAAACAGCAACAGTAACACACTGACAGCGAGTGGTCGTCAGAAGAAATTTTTGATGAGCATGTTGTGATGATGTCACAATAGAAGGTTTAGGTGACCATTGATGTCATAATAATGGAAGATCTAAATATATAATGGCCAGTGAAGATTTATGTGCATAAATAAGACTCAAACACATATATTATCTCCAAATAACCAACAAATTGGTGGAGAGGAAGAGAGGGCCCTGAGCAAGAGAACTTACTATCTACAAGTGGGGATGAAGGAGACAAAGAAGTTTCATGGGGCTCAGAGCTCTATGTGTGAAGTCTAGGGCTCTAATCCCTATATATATGTTTTATGCTATTATGGTGGGCATTGATATTAATAAAAAAAAAATTATTTCTGGTGCCTCATTGCATGCCACTTACATGCCAATAAATATCTGCTTTTCATCCTGTATTTTCTAGCACTGAGTGAGATACATTTATTTTTTGTGACTCTATTAGTCTTATCTATGGTTAATTTACATTCAATGTCTCTTACCTGCTTTAATAATGTCTGTAAGTTCTGTTGTAGATCTTCAAGGTACGTTCTAATTTTTAGACCTTGTTGCTAATTGGCCAGAAAGTCTCGTGCGAGCTCCACAACAAGCAGCAGAATGAAGCATGCCATTGGGTAGCAGAAGCTTGGTGTCAGGAGAAGTGCTGGAAATAAGTCCCTGAAAAATTGCTTCCATCTTATTCAAGTGCGGTAGTGATGTAGTCATGTCCAGGAAAAAATAATCGCCAGTAATAAGTGCCAGTAATTTGCTGCTGGTGTATCCACAAACGGGAATGGTACCACACTGACAGCGAGTGGTGGCGAGAAGAATCTTTTGATGAGCATGTTATGATTATGTCACATTAGAAGGTTTAGGTGACCAGTGATGTCATAATGGAAGGATTAAATATACAAAGTCAGGGGCGTTGTTAGGCAGTTTTATCCGGGGCACGAGCTCAGTGAGAGCTGTACATTCACATCGGCGTCGCAGGGAGCGTGATGCATAGCTTTCATTATGTCCCCCCCCATGCCGCTGGATCTCCTAAGCCTGCAGCAGCCTCTGCAAGCCCAGGAGATGCCTGGGAGCTGTGTGATGCGTGGACCATGGTGCAGTGAGTAGATTTTTTATTTTATTATTATTAGCTAAGGGGGCAACAATCTAGCTACAGGGGGCAATAACCAGGCAACAGGGGGCAACAATCTGGCTAAAGGGGGCCTATTACCTGGCTACAGGGTGAAACAATGTAGCTAAAGGGGGCAACAATGTGGCTAAAGGGGGCAATAACCTGGCTACAGGGGGCAACAATCTGGTTAAAGGAAGCAATAACCAGGCTACAGGGGTCAACAATCTGGCTAACGGAGGCATTAACCTGGCTACAGGGGGCAACAATCTGGATAAAGGGGCAATAACCTGGCTACAGGGGGCAACAATCTAGGAGGCAATAACCTGGCTAAAGGGGGCAATAACCTAGCTACAGGGGGGTAACAATCTGGCTAAAAGGGCAATAACCTGCCTAAAGGGAGCAACAATCTGGATAAAGGGGACACAAACCTGTCTACAGGGGGCAATAACCTGGCTACAGGGGACAACAATCTGGCTAAAGAGGGCAACAATCTGGCTAAAGGGGGCAATAACCTGTCTACAGGGGGCAACAATCTGGCTAAAGGGACAATAACCTGGCTAAAGGGGGAAATAAACTGGCTAAAGGGGGGAATGACCTGGCAACAGGGGGAAATGACCTGGCAACAGGGGGCAATAACCTGGCTAAAGGGGGCAATAATCTGGCTAAAGGGGGCAATAACTTGGCTACAGGGGGGAAATCATCTGGCTAAAGAGGGCCAGAACCTGGCTAGAGGAGGCAACAATCTGGCTACAGGGGGGCAATAACCTGGCTAAAGAAGGCAACTACCTGGGTAGAGGAGACAACTACCTGGGTACAGGGAGCTTCGACCTGGGTACAGGGGGATATGACTTAACTACAAGGGGCAATTACCTGGCTACCAGGGGCTACTACCTGGCTACCCTGGGCAACTAGTTACGTGGCTACAGGGGGAAAATATTTACCTACAGGGGACCTATATCTACCTACAGGGGGCCTATATAACTTCATAATAGGGACCTATATTTCTACTTGTTGGAACTACCTATTTGCTTAATAGGGGACCGAGATACCTACCTATTGGAAGACCTATAAGTTTGCCTACCCAATGGGGCGCTATACACTTACCTAACTTAGGACTGTCTACTTAGTTTGGGGGTGTACATACATACTGTCTAAGGGAATTTAACTGTTTCCTATATTGGTTTACAAAACAAGACTAAAACTTGGTGCACAAATAGGAGCCCCATAGCCGTTTTGGGGTACTGTTTGAGACACAAGGGGGTCATTAATACAATTACAGGCGTTATAGATGGAGAATTTGTATAGAGAAAGGAATTAGCAGAGAAGTGCTGATACAGTGAGCAGTCTAAGATGTTTGTTTTGTAAATTCTACTGTGAAGAGTTGTGGCCAGGAGAAGTAGTCATGGCGGTCAGAGCCGGATGGAGAAGAGAAGCGAAAGTGAATGACTTAGATAAGAAAAAACGTTTCCCGTAAGTCACTAAATGCAACTACAGTGTAATCACTTATATTTCTGCAGACCCTACATACAACTAGTATCTACTAGTCACTGTATGGCGTTAATATATGTCTTCAGAGCCTGTGTACAACTGATGTCACATGTGGTGGTGGCGTTTGGCCATTGTCTGGCAGTATTATTTGATGCTTAAGTAGAAATAGTTTTGGTTTTGTAGGAGGATTTTTAGTAACAATGATTTGTATGGTACATTTGCTCCATGTATAGGAGTATTTTTGGTGACTGTTATTTAGGGGTATTACACTGTCATACGGAGTTGAGCGCTTTTGAAAATGCAAATTTGTCAGCGCTGATTTTCATTGTACAGTGACTGCTGAGGTGATGGACGGGATCTATGTGAAATACGCATAAAACTAGTGACAGGAATATACGTTTTTTCTCTGTAAAAATACATGCCGCAGTTCACAATGTGGTAAGATAAATGCTGTCAGTCCTACTGAGCAAAACCTAACATATAGGGCCCAGGCCCCAAATGTTTTGGGACCCTAGCAATGCCCCTGTACAAGGGCCAGTGAGGTCATAACGGCAGATTTAAATGTGCAATGGTCATTGAAAATTAAGATGCATAAAATAAGGCCAAAACATATACAATAATAACCTCCAAAAAGACAACAGACTGGTACAGAGGAAGAGAGGACCATGTAGAGAGCTTCCAATCTACCAGCGGGGAGGCAGGAGACAGAGGAGAATCAGGGGGTTCAGAGCTCTATGTGTAAAGACTAGAGTTCCAAATGGATTTCTGGTGCCTCTCTACATACCACCTTGATTCTAATAAATATCTGCTTTTCATCCTATATATTCTAGCACTGGGTGAAATAAATGTACATTTTATGACTTTAATATTCTCATCTATGGTGTATTTTACATTCAGTGCAAAGTCTCTTACTAGTTTTAATGATGTCTCTAAGTTCTGTGGTAGATCTTCAAGGTATGTTCTTTTTCATAGGTCTGTCTCGTTGTTGTTCGGCCAGGAAGTCTCCTGTCAACTCCACATCCAGCGGGTGAGTGAAGCTGAACATGCCATTGGTCAGTGGAAACATGGAGCCCAAGGAGGAGTTTATAATAAGTAATGTCCGGTTGTGATGAAATCATGTCTGGTAGAAAAAATTGCAGGTACATCCTCATCCGCCAACCGTAACACACTGACAGCGAGTTACGTTCAGAAGAAACTTTTGATGAGCATCTTGTCATGAATCTGATGTCAGAATACCAGGTTTATGTTTATCATAGCCAGTAATGTCATAATAGAAGATTTAAATGAATAATGGAAGTGAAGATTAAGATACATAAAAAATAAACCAAAGAAATACTATAATATCACAAAATAAAAAACAAACTTGTTATGTCCTCCCTATTAGTGATGAGCGATTGTGTCAACTATCGTTATCGGATCAATTATCATGCCGATATTCGATAGCCGATAAAAGATTATCGCCGATGACTATTAAAGGATATGGGAGAGGAACAACACCTTCATTCTTACACCCAAACAGGGCTGGAGAAGCTGGAATTAACATCCACAACAGGAAACTGGATACGTGCTACATCTTAGGCAAGACAATTAGGCAACAAGAGTCACAGAAAAAAAGTCACAGACTATTCACTATCCCTGTCCTGTACCACAGCATGACCTTTTAACCTGCATGACCCACAGATTAAAAAGTGCCAGAAGGCAGTATTATTTGAACCATCATTTTACTTGAACTGGACATTGACTATCCCTTTCCTGGACCGCAGCATGACCCTTAAACCTGTCTGACCCACAGATTAAAAAGTGCCTGAAAAAGGAGTCTTTCAACCACCATTTTAGTTCAACAGGACATTGACTATGCCTGTCATGGACCGCAGCATGACCCCTAAATCTACATGACCCGCAGATTAAAAAGTGCCTGAAAAAAGGAGTCTTTAAACCACCATTTTAGTTGAACTGGACTTTGACTATACCTGTCCTGGACTGCAGCATGACCCCAAAACCCACATGACCCACATGACGATGCTGATGACGACATTTGTGGCCGTGACTGGGAGGACGAGGAGGTAAGACTGCTGGATGCAGGTTGCATTAACCACTGAAGAAAATATTGGCAACGCTGTTCTTTACTGAGATTCACAGGGCCCTGACCCAGCGATGACAGGCCTGACGGTCCTGCAACCGACGATCTGCTGGCTTGTGTGTTGTCACCAGCACTTGAAGGAGGACCTTCTCTCGTACCTCTACCTCCATGTCCTACACCCCTCTTTGCTCGCTTACCACCTGCATTTCGCTCCATGTTCAGAAAGATAAAAATTTAAAAAGGTATGGAAGAGTTTTTGACAGTCTCTTATTGAAAAACGGCAAATCACAGCTATTCTTAAATCCCTCTAAGTTCCTACAGCCAACTAGGACTAGAAACTGAATTGTTTCTATCGAATACCTGTGAAATGCGGTCTGGTGGAAGAACCGTAAGACAAAATCTACAGTGTTCTTCCTTCAGTTCCAGGGATTTACAACTGCCAGTAGGACTAGGAATTTATAGTTTTCAACAAACTATCATACAAGTGCGCTATCTGCGCCAAACTGAGATTCACCGAGCGCAATAAAAATATTAAAAAGTTACACGGATAAGAAATTGCGTTTTTTGCAGCAATGACAAAAGAGAACAGTTACCAGAAAATTTTTCTAGCAAAATTGTCGTACAACTGGGCTATTTGAAAAAAACTGGGGCCGCACCACGTGCAATACAGCTATTTAAAAGTTATACGGATAACAAACGGTGGTTTTTTGCACCAATGAAATACACCAACAGTAACTAAAAAATTTCTGTATCCTAATGTAAGTACAAGATCCTCTTTTGAACAAAAGGGGGCCCCCCAAAAAGGAAATACGCATTTAAACCTGTTAAAACCGGATAAGAAAAGGGGGGTTTTTTGCACCAAAAAAATTTACAACAGCTTTTACTAAAATTTTTCCCGTACCAAATTAAAAAATTACAAAAATGGCTCTTTGAAAAAAACGGGGCCTCACAAAATAAAGGGTACAATTTAAAACCTCGGGTGCAAGGTGGCGGGCCAAAAAACGGGAAAAAAAAAAGCCATTTAAAAGCGGGTTTAAAAGGGAAGCCCTGGGGCGGGCACAATATACTTTTCCCCCTTTCAAAACCCCTGCCGGGGCCTGTCTGTCGGGGGTTCGCACCCCCCCCCGGGGCCCCCCGGGGCCCCTGCGGACCACGCTAGTTTCTTCTTTAAAACCAAATCAACTAACTAAAGCTGACATTCCAAAACTACCTATTTCCCAAAATGTTCAAAGCTAAAAGCATAGTTGCCCTGTATGAACAAAGAGAACTGTTTTCCTGACTGGACTTATTGAAAAGAGCCCCTTAGCACCCCTCCGATCTAGTGAGAGACATGGAAACACTGATGATGACCGGGAAACGAGGGTTTCTGAAAAAACGAGGCCCATTGTTTTTTCAGCCAATGAAAACCCAACACACCCCAAACAGGGCCCCGTCCCCGAAACCACCCACTCCCCCCCTGCCCCAAACTCTAAGCTGATTTGCTGGCCCCCAAAAATAACAAAAGGGCGCCAAAAAGGGCTTAATATAAAAAGATTATTTGCAGAACTCACCTAAAAAATTGCGGACAAAAATTTCCGATCAACCAAAAAAGTGCCAATTTCAATTTTTGTCTATTATAACCCTTCATCCCCTACTCCCTATATGTGGGGAGTAAAAATTTTGGAAAGGGAAACAAACCCTTTTTCCCCACGCATTGAAAAGGAGCAATTTTTGTATTTAAACCCAATTGCATAGAAATGTAAAATTTGGTTGGAACATAAAAAACAATACTTTAAAATGATGAAAACAGAAAGCACACATAAAGGGTAAACAAAAAAAATTTTTTCGGCATATTTACATGTGTAAATGCAATAAACGGGGAAGAGTGTAAAATTTTTAAAACTTTTCCCGGGTACAGGGTACTTCTATCCTTTCTTCAGCAAACATGGAAAACAAAAACTAACTGTAAAAAAACACCCCCCAAAATTGCATAAAATACAAAATTATACAATGTGCTTTCCCGAAAGGCATTTTGGGACACCAGCAATCTAATTGAGAACATAGGGGAAAATAGGGTTTTCTAAAATGCCCTTCCATCTATATTATCTGGGAAAAAAAGGGTTTGCTGAGGGAAAAGAACAATTATGTCAGCAGGGGGGTCATTATTTTGGCTATGGCAGTTTAAAATTGGAACAAATTTAAACAAATATGTTTTAATTTAGAAGTTCCCCCAAAACAGCCATTTGATGGAGCTTTTTCCAAAAAAACCCACAAAATTTGCACTATATAAATTTCCCAAAAAAACATAATAAAACATACCAAAAGGTTTATCCGAGGCATAGCACCCCCCGGGCCGGGTACCCGGGGGTACCACATGAAAAACATCTCAAAAGAAAAAAAACCCCAATCAGTTCAGTCAAAAGTCCAATATTTTATGGCATTTTCTGTAGTAAAGAGGAAACGGGGTCTTCCCCAAAATACCCAGAAAACATCGGGCTAGGGTTTGAAAACTCCTCTCTAGTGGGCCCCTTGCATGGGGGTTTTTGTCAGTAAACCCCCAAAGGGAGGACGGGCCCTAATTTTTTGGTGAGAAAGCAGAAGTCAATGGGGGGAGATTCCCTGGTTTCATTTCCCGGGCTCCACGGGTTCTTTGGGTGCTTTTCCCCTCCAAATTCCCTGAATGGTTTTTTACAATAATGTTGGCCTGTGAGTCACAAATCTTTTTCAGGAGATCCTGTACAGCTCTAGTAGCAGGGTCTGCGGGTTTACAAGTTACATGTGTAAGTTAAATGACACTTAAAAGCCCTCTCCATGCAAAACAAAAAAATTTCTTTCTTTTGGGAGGAAGTGTAGAGTCCCTAAAAATGTATCTTTTAGTTAACCGAGGATGCCCTTACCTTGATAAATCACAGGTGGTGGAAGCCAAGGGGACAAAAAGGACTTTTCAGGGTGGGATAGGACACCATTTTCTGAAAGGGGGCCTTTTCCTTTTGGGTCAAACCAAAAAAGGGTAAGAGTTGTCAGTCTTGAAGTACCGGTTAGCCCTAGGCTCCACTGCATAAGTTTAGCGTCTGCCACTAAGTATAAATCTTTCAAATCTATGTTGTGATCCTGAGTGGGGAAGGCATTCATGACAACTTTACTGTTTAATTCTATCTTATCCCAAAGGGAATTGGGGAAAAGGGCGGGTGGTTTTTGGGGGGCGGCGGGCTTTGGGGGAGGAAATTAAAGGGGCTCAAAAAGGGAAAAATCCTCCTTAAGGAAAGCACTGAACCAACGGCTGTAAGATTTTATGTTTTCCTTTTTCCCTTTTACAAACCCTCTGCATATTAAAAGGGCATTAGGGGAAAAGGGGGCTGAGAACCCCAAAGCCCCCGGGCTTTTGGGATGTAAAAAACCCCAAATTTGTTTTTGACCCATCGATCTTGGGAAAAAAGCAAAAAGGTTTTTTTAGCCAAGCAAGAAACCTCATCTGTAGGAAACGCTTTTTTTGCCATTTTTGTCCCTCATCAATGAAAGACAAAGCAAAAAAAAATACGGGCTCCCCCCCAAGCCCCAAAATTTTTCTCTGCTCTGCACTGAGAGGAAAAAAATGGCCAAAACAGCTTTTGCCCGCAATAAAAAATACTTGCTTGGCTAAAAAATCCTTTTTGCTTTCCAAACTCGGGGGTAAAAAGAAAATTAAAGGAAATTTGTTACATCCAACAGAGGGCGTTTTTGGGTTTTCCACCCCTTTTTCCAATAATCCCTTGTGATATGCAGATGCTTAGTAGAGGCAAAAGGGAAAAAACATAACTCTACAAGCCGTTCTAAAGGGAAAAATTTTCCCTTTTTCAATTCTAATTTTTAAAGGCATCTGGGGTTGAACAGGAAAAAAAAATTCCCTTTAAATGCGGTAGCTGGAGTTGAACATTACTCGAGTTTTGTCCTGGTTTCTTGGGGGAAAGAAAACCGAAAATTGGGGAAAGGTAAAAACTTTTCTTAAATCTTTTTTCTAGAGGGGGGGGCTATTTTCTGGGGGTACATTTGCAATTTTTTTGCTCAAAAATTAAAGGGGGTTTCCTTCTTATCGGGGCCCTTCTTTGAATTTGCCCTTGAGTAAAGAAAAGTGTTGCATTTCCTGGCCCTGATTTTTTTTTTGGGTTTTTGGGGAAGGGGCCCTTTTTCTGGGGTTTTGAAGGGAAGCGGTGCAAACCAAAAGTTGTTTTTTTTAATCCTTAAAAAATTTCCTTTTTCCATTATTTTTTCGGGAACGTCTTCTTCAATAAAGGCTATTTTATATTTTTCCCTTTAAAAACTCGGGAAGATTTTTTGCACCCTAAATGATCTCGGGTTTTCATGGTAGGAAACTTCTTTTGATTTGGTAACTTTTTTTTTGATGAAGTTTTGGGTTAGGAAAAGGTTGGAAAAAGGATGGACGGCCATTCCCCAAAAAAAGTGGGAAAAGCGAGTTTCCCAATAAATTGGGGATTTGGAATTTTTTCCCGAAGCAACATCACCTATAATAAACCTAGGGTTGACGATTACATTGGTTTTATCGACATGGGGCGATAGTCATAGCCCGGGCCCATCCGTTTAAGGTTTTTTCGTTAGGACAGGTCGTTTAATGAGCCGATGACCATTAAATCTAGGCGAACCCAAAAACCCTTCTTTCTACACCAAACAGGGCTGGAGAATTTTGGAATTAACAGCCACAACCCCAAAAGGGGATACCTGCTACATCTTAGGAAAAACACTTACATAAAAGCCACAAAAAAAAAAGGTCCCCCAAAACGGAAAAATTCACTATCCCTTCTTCTCCACAGCATAAACCCTTTAAAACCCTTCTTTACCCAAAATTAAAAAGTCCCGAAGGCAGTAATTTTTTGAACCACCTTTTATTGAACTGGACGGGGGAATATCCCTCCCAAAAACCCCGCAGAAATTAACCCAAAAAAACCTCCAGCCCCACAGTTTAAAAAAGGGTGCCGGAAAAAGTAGTCTTTAAAACCACCTTTTTATTGAACGGACATTGACTAAATTTCCGGGCCCCGCAGTAGGACCTTTAAACCTTTGCCCCCCAAATTTAAAAAAAGGGCCGGAAAAGGGAGTTTTTCAACCAACCATTTTAAATTTAAAAACTGGACATTGACAAACCCTGTTTTTGGGGACCCCCAGCATAAACCCCCTTTAAACCGTCTGCCCCCAAATTTAAAAAAAAGTCCCGGGAAAAAATTGTCTTTCAACCACCTTTAAAAAGTTAAAACTGGACTTTGCCCCAAACCCTTCCTGGACCAACAGCATGCCCCTTTAAAAACCTGTCTGACCCCCCAGTTTAAAAAGTCCCTGAAAAAGTATCCTTTCAACCACCATTTTAGTTAAAACCCTGGACATTGCCCAAAACCCTGCCCCGGGAAAACCGAAAGAAATGACCCTTAAACCTGCCCTAAACCCCACAAAATTAAAAAGTGCCGGAAAAAGGAGTCTTTCAACCACCATTTTATTTTAAACGGGACTTTTCCCCAAAACCCTGCCCCGGGAACCGCACCAATGCCCCTTAAACCGGGTCGCCCCCCAGATTAAAAAGTGCCGGAAAAAGTGCCCTTTAAACCACCTTTTTTTATTTTGAACTGGACATTAAAAAACCCTGCCCCGGGAAACCAAACAGCATGCCCCCTTAAACCTTTTCTGCCCCACAGTTTTAAAAAGTGCCTGAAAAAGTAGCCCTTTCCCCCCTTTTTTTTAGTTGAACTGGAAAATTGACAAACCCCCGGGCCCTTTGGACCGCAGCATGTTTTTAAAACCCCTGCCTGACCCCCAGATTAAAAAGTCCCCGGAAAAAAGGAGCCCCTTTTAAACCCACCTTTTTAGTTAAAACTGGACTTTTGAAAAACCCCTGTCCGGGACCCCCGCTTAAACCCTTAAAACCTGTTTTGACCCACAGATTAAAAATCCCCGGGAAAAAAGGGATTTTTAAACCACCATTTTATTTTTGAATTTGGACATATACTGCCCCTGCCCCTGGGCCCCCACATAAACCCTTAAACCCTGGTCAGACCCACAGTTTAAAAGGGGGGCCGGGAAAAAAAGATTTTTTTTAAAACCCCACCTTTTTTAGTTGAACTGGACATTGACAAACCCTGTCCCGGACCGCAGCATGCCCCCTTAAAACCCTTTTCCCGACCCACAGATAAAAAGTGCCAAAAAAAAAGGAGTTTTTAAACCCACCTTTTGGTTGAACGGGACATTGACAAACCCTGTCCGGACCGAAGCATGACCCTTAAACCTTTTCCGCCCCACGGGAATTAAAAAGTCCCCGGAAAAAAAGGGATTTTAAACCACCATTTAGTTGAACTGAATTATACTGTCCCGTCCGGGGCCCAAGTATAAACCTTTAAAAACCTGTCTGCCCCCCCCAATTTTAAAAAGTCCCGGGAAAAAAAGGAGTCTTTAAACCACCTTTTTAGTTTGAACTGGACATTGAAAAAACCCTGTCCTGGACCCCCCAAAAGACCCTTTAAAAACCTGCCCCGGACCCACGTTTTAAAAAGTGCCGGAAAAAGGATCCCCCCAACCACCATTTTAGTTAAACCCTGGCATTGACAAACCCTGCCCTGGACCGCAGCATGCCCCCCAAAAAACCTGTTGACCCACAGATTAAAAATTTGGCCAAGAAAAAGTTAGCCCTTTTAAACCAAAAATTTAAGTTGAAACGGAAACTTGCCCCAAAACCCTGTCCTGGACCCCCAGAATGACCCTTAAACCCGTCGGGACCCAAAATTTAAAAAAGTGCTGGAAAAAGGATTTTTCCTTTAAACCACCATTTATTGAACGGCTTTGGAAAAACCCCTTCCGGGGCCCGCAGCATCCCCAAAAAACCTGCTGACCCACAGTTTTAAAAAAGTCCCAAAAAAAAGGGAGTCTTTAAACCACCTTTTTAGTTGAACGGACATTGCCCAAACCCTGCCCTTTGGACCCGCACCCAAAACCCTTTAAAAACCGGGTTTGACCCACAGATTAAAAATTTTGCGGGAAAAAAGGTGTCTTTCAACCCCATTTTAGTTGAACGGGACATAAAACGTCCCTGTCCGGGCCCACGGGTATGCCCAAATTAAAAACCGGGTCTACCCCCAGATTAAAAAGGCCAAAAAAAAGGATTTCTTTCAACCACCTTTTTTATTTTAAAACTACATTGAAAAACCCCTGCCCCTGGCCCGCAGCATGCCCCCTTAAACCTGTCTAAACCACAAATTAAAAAATTTGCCCAAAAAAAAGAGTTTTTAAAACCACCATTTTTAGTTGAACTGACATTGCCCTATACCGGGCCGTCCCCCAAAAAAAGCATAAACCCAGGGCCGGGGGTTTACAGGGGGTGCGGTGAACCCCAAAGGCTTGTGTCCCATCAAATTAAAAACCGCGGGTTTAAAAAATGCCCTGATGACGCGGGCAACGAAAACTGCCCGTGCTGAAGCAAGTGGGGAAGCGGAAGTGTGAAACTCCACCCTTTCCCTCAAAAACACAGTCAAGACCGGGGGTAGCGCTGGCCACCCCGAAATAAATTGGGGGCCCAAATTTGAGTTTCCCACTTGGAAATACGGGTTGGTTAACGCTCCTTTTTACCCCCAGGTCCCCTTTTTTTCCTTTGGGCATTTTTTTTCTCATTTTACTCAACGGCGGGGGAAATTGCCCTCTGTATTTTTGTATTCGCCCCTGTTTCCATACCCCCATGCCCCTCTGAATAACCACATCTGGTAAAGGGTTTTTCCCCCTTTAAACCTCCCTTGTACAATTCAAAGGGAAATTTTTTTTCCCAAACTATTTTGAAACAGGCAAGTTTTTAGTATTTAAATTTTCTAAAAACCCTTTTTTAAAAAATAGGAGGGGAACCCCACCAGCCCTTTGTTTCTCTTTTTAAAGGGGTTTTTAAATGGGTTGGGGTCTCAAACAGGGATTATAGCTATTTTAAAAAGATTTTTGCAAAAAAAAATTTCATTTTTGCAAAATTTGCCCCATTAACAGTGCCCAAACCTATTCCTGGTTTTGTGACAGCAACCATCCCCCTTTGGGACCACTCTTGCAATTGAAAGAACAAATGTCTTTTTAGAAACAACTTTTTTTTATAATAGGACCTGTAGTATAATTTAAATTTCAAAAAAAATGCCCCCAAAAATTCAAAGAAATGCCCTTTAAGCCACTTTGGGAAAATTTTTAAAAGAAAAAAATGCCCTTTTAGAAACAACATTTTTTTTTTTTAATGGGACCTTAGAAATAGCGGGCTTTTCAAAGCAAAATCCCCCCCAAAAATTTCCCAAAGCATGACCCGGGACCCTTTTGGGACAATTGTAAAAGAACAAATGCCCTGTTAAAAACAACATTTTTTTATAATAGGCCCCTTTTAAAAAGAAATTTGGCTGCCTTTTCAAAGCAGCTGCCCCAAAAAAAATTATAAAAATACTTCCCACCACTTTTAAAAAAATTTGAGGGAAAAATCCCCTTAAAAAGCCCCCTTTCTTTTCCAAAGGACCATGATTATTTTTTTGTTCTCAACAGCACAAAACCCCCAAAAAATTATAAATTTACTTCTCACCACTATTAAAAATTTGGGGTGAGGGGAAAAAAGGGCCCACTTAAAAGCCACTTTTCCCTGTTCCAATGGCCATGATTTTTGGGCTGTTTTCCACATTTCCATAACCCAAAAAATTATAAATATTACTTCCACCCCATTAAAAAAATTGTGGGGGGAGAAAGCCATTTAAAAAGCCACTTTTCCCTGTTCCAAAGGACCATAATTATACCCCCGATCTTCCCAGAAAACATGACCTCAAAACCATTGGAAACCCTGAAAACTTCTTAAGATAAAGTGAGTAAAGGGAAATTTACGGTGTTGTCAAAAACCCTTTTGGTGCCCTTTTACAGTTTTCCTCACACCCAAAACCCCAGCAAAAAAAACTTTTAAAAAAAGAGAAAAAAATTGCAGTAAGAAATATCTTTTTAAAAAAAACTTTTTTCCCAAGAGGACCATTTTCTTTTTAAAAGAGGAATTTTAATTAGACCAAAAACTAATCGGTGCCCCTCGGAAAATTTGGGGGCCACAACATCACCCAAGATCCAGGGCCTTTTATTCTTCGGGATGAAAGAAAAAACATCCACTTTAAATCTGTGGAAAGCCGGATGCGTTTGTCTGAAATGACTCCTCCAGCTTTTGCTAAGGTCCCTCAGATATAAACGCTGGCTGCGGGGCCCAGGACAACCCCTTTCTAGGGCTTTGCCCGACCAGCCGGGTCATTCGTCCTTTTTTGGAAATACCCAAAAATTTCTTTTGGGTCCCAGAACCCCCTAAAAAAAAAACATCGGTTTTTGAACGCAGAAGCCCGGTCACCATGATTTTAAAGGGCTGATCTCTGTGTTTTTGGATGTTGCCCTGCATTGCAGGGCGTGGGGGAGGGGTAAAAAAAAAATTTGGGCCAAGGTCACCCTTTAGGCTACCGCCACCTTGCCTCCCCCGGCTGCCGCTAGGCCCATTTGGGCCCACTCTACTGTGTCCACTCGCTGATGTTTTTCCACCGTGACTTTTGGGGGGAACTGAAGCAACGCAACCAAGGGTCTCCAGTTGATCAATCAGCAAGGACCCATTTTCCTGAAATTTTACTCCCTTTTTGGGTGGGTGGAAGGAAAGTGCTGAGTTTTTTTTTGGGGAAACCTGGGATCCAGGAGGGGGGCCCCACCCAGAAAACTTTTTGCATTTTGAGGGCCCAAAAAGGGCGGGGATCATTTTGGGAGGAAAATGGAGAAACCCAAAGCACTCATGTGAGGATGGGAGCCTTGCCCCCAAAGCCCTGGGTCGAGGGGCACAAGCAAACTGATTTTTCCTTTCATTTTCCCCTCCCCCCGCCTAAAATTTTGCGCCAAACCCTTTTTCCCAAGGGCGGGGCCGTCGAAAACTTTCGGTGTCTGGGAATACCCCTCCCCCCACTGCCTCCGGCCCCAAGCTTAAACCCACACCCTAAATTTCCCCTGAGGAAATATGCATCCGAGAGCTGATGTCCCAAACCTTCACAAAGCCTGGACCCTGAACCACTGCCCAAATTGAAGAACCGATGAAATTGTGAAACTGTCGGGAAATTTTGGTGGATTTGAACGGAGTGAAAGGCTCCATGTCCGAATCGGGGTCCTCTCCTCCCCCCTTCGCTGGCGGGGCCCTTTCCAAAAGACGTTTCCCGAACTATGGATCACCACAAAAGCTCCCCCTGCTGGGCAAGGGGGATTGTCCGCACTGGGCCATTTTGGTGGCCCTTTTTTCAAAACTGGCAAGGATGGTGCAGAGCTCTTTCCCTGCCCCCCTCTCGGTGGCTCAACAACCCCCGAGGGCCCCCACCGCGGGTTGTCAGGGGCCCCTGTCACTTTGAACTTGCTAATGGCATTGCGCCCGCTGCCACAAAACCCTGGAGCAGTGGAGGGGTGGAAATTCCCCGCGTTGCCACTCAACAATGAACGGGCCCGGGGGGGGGCCCCAGCGACGCTGCAAAACGCAGCCAGGGGGGATGAAGCATGGTGGGGAAAAGGGGGAAGTGCAACTTAGACTTCGAGCCTTTCCCCAAACAGGGAGTCCCCAAACCCGGGGAGCTCTTTAGAAATTTCCCGGGCGCCCAAGGGTTTATAAAATTGGGGCCAGGCCCAAAGGGGTGTGCTCCAGCCTACCCATCTTTAAAGGGGGGTCCCGCAATTTCGCCCCTATCGCCCCCACCCCCTTGCCTGGCCCCAAGGTTTTTTTGGCACCCAGCCACGCTTCGGGTTTTCCCTTTTCGGAGAGCCGTCCCCAGCTCCGGGCCTGTGGGGTGGACGGTCTCCAAGACAGATTAATTTTTAAAACGGCCTGGGGTTTCCCCTGGGCAAAGGATTCCACCCCCGGGCCCTTGGGGGGGGAAAAACCCTGCCCATCCCTGCCCGGGTTTTTAAAAAGGGGTGCGCCGGCCCCAGAGCCACCGTCCCACCCCCCCGGGAAAATTACCCACTCACCCAAATGAAACTGTCACAGAGATATACGCCCTTTGGGCCTGCTTTCTAGCCCTTTGTCCGGGGGTCAGAAAGGGGCAATTTTTGGACACAGATCAAAAAACAAAGCGCTTGAAATTTAGATAAAAAGGGATGGCCAGGGCAGGGACCCGGGGTTTTCCCGCAAAGAAAGGGCCCGCTCGGGATCTGGGATTGGGGGCATGCAAGGGGGCCAAAAGGGCGGGCGGAACCCATCTGTGTCCCCAAGGAAAGGCAACATTTCCAAAGGGCCAAAAAGCCCCGGGAATGCCGACATTCAAAGGGTTTTGGGTTTGGGGTGGTTTTGGGGGAAAGTGTTTTTTCTTTTCCCAAACCGGAAGACAGAAGGCTGGCTGCTAGACTGGGCCCCTGTACGCGTGCAGGGCATCAAAATGGTGGAAAAAGAAAGGGGGAGGGTGGGTCTCCCGGTGGTGGGGGTTTGGGGGACTCGGGGCACGGTGGATGCTGAAAGGGGGAAAGGGTGGGTCCCTGATCAGACTCGAGAGACAAAGGGGAGCTGAGGAACGCTTTGGGGGGTGGCGGGGAGGAGAGGGGAGGGAAAGAGGGTGTGACAGGGTTGGGAGGCCCCCCGGGGTCGGGCTGGGGCCTTTTTTTGGGCCCAAATGTTTTCCTTTCCCTTTCAACTCAGCATTCGCCCGCATGTGACTAGAAATGTTGGTTGGGGGTTTCCAACCCCCCCAAGGTTTTTTCCCCTCCCACTTATGTTTTTACGGCAAAGGCAGGGATAATTTGGGCATCCCCTGGGGGAATTTAAGGCTTTGGGCCCAAAAAAGGGCCCCGGGTTGAGAAGGGGCCTGGACCTTTTTTTTTTACGGGGATAAGCGAGGAGCGGGGTTTGTCTTGACCTTGGCTTTTCGGAATCATATAACGGACCTTTTTTGCGAAACCCCCCCCTCCCTTTTTTTTTGGGGGGAACCCGTACTGACACACCCCCCTCGTTTTCCCTTCCTTTTCCAGTGATGAAACGGGTTTGCAAGCAAATTCTGCCCGAAAAAACCATTTTGGGTCCGCAAAGTCCCTCATCATTTATCATCAACACAGGTGAAATTTTGTCCCTCCTGACATTCTGCATCCAAAGCTGCGGGGTACAAGCAAGAGGGACTGCAAGGCGTTCCCCCCGCCCCCGGGTTTTTTGCCGATTGACCCGCTTCCTTTCTCCTCCTCTTTATGGAATCAGTAAAGGGGGTTTAGAGCCCGAGAAAAAACATCCCTTTGGCCTCTTTATCCTTTTAACATGCCTTTTGACCCCAACCCCCGGGATTTTTTCATCAAAGAGGTCATTAGAAAATGGATTATTTCCCCAGTTGGGGGGGTACAAAGAAAAATTGACTTTGGGCTGGGTTCATGTTTGGAAAGGATGCTGGGAAAGCGATACACATTTGTGGGCCCTGAAAAGGGAGGACGAGGAGAAGTTGCATTAACCACTGGAAGAACAGATTGGCGACGCTGTTCGTTAATGAATTCACCCGGGGCCCGACCCAGCGTGACAGCCCGACGGTCCCCCGCAACAATGTATCCGCTGGCATGCGTGGGTGCGCCAGCACTGGAAGGAGCACATTCCCCCTTTGTACCTCTAAACCCCCATGTCCTACCCCCCTCTTTTTTCCCCGCTTAAACCCCCAATTTTCGCTCCATTTTCAGGGAAAAATACAAATTTGGGGAAGGGAAAGGGAAAAGGTTTTTTGGAAAATCCTTAATAAAAGGGTGGCAAATCACAGCTATTTCCCAAATCCCTCAAATCAAAAAAAAAATTTCCGGATTTAAAAATAACTGCAAAAAATAATCTTTTTAATTTAAAAAACTGGCCCCGGGCGCCAAAGTGAAAAAACACGTATCTGAAATGTATTTGGAAAAATAAAAAAGGGGTTTTTTTTTTACCTACAATTCACCTGTGGGGACTAAAAAAATTTTTCAGTATTTTACATTTAAGTGCAAAGGGGCCCCAATGAACAAAAACTGTAGGCACCAAAGTCCCAAAAAACCAAAAGTATTTTGTAATGTATTCGGATAATAAAAGGTATTTTTTGGCACCTATCAATTTCACCTTTGGTAACTACCAATTGGGTGGATTCAAAAATTTTAAATGCAAGGGGGCTCTATCAAAAAAATCTGGAAATGGGCAAAAGTGCCAAAAACAATCCCGTAATGTATTTTGGGTTAAAAAAAGGGATTTTTTGGCACCTATCAATTCACCTGTGGTACTAAAAAAATTGCAATATTCACATTTAAGTGCAAGGTGCCCCCAATGAACAAAGCTGAGTTCACCAAAGTCAAAAAAAACGTATCTGTAATTTTATTCCGGGTAATAAAAAAGTAATTTTTTTGGCCCCCTATTTAATTTTACCCCGTGGGGAACTCCCCAATTTCTGGGTTCAAATTTAACTTTCAAGGTGGGGTCATCAAACAAAATCTGGACTGGTCAAAAGGGGGCCAAAAAAAACCTATCTGTTTAAAGTATTTTGGATAATAAAAGGTAATTTTTGGGGACCTATCAATTCACCGTGGTGACCCAAAAAATTGCAAATATTCCAAAATTTTAAATGCAAGGGCCTCAATGAACAAAGCTGTATGCACCAAAATCAAAAAAAACGTATCTTAATTATTCGGAAATAAAAGGGAATTTTTTTTGGGAAACCCATCCCAAAACCCCTTTTGGTAATTTCACAATTGCTGGGTTCAAATTTAAATGGGAAGGGGGCTCTAAATTTAAAAAATCTGGGCTGGGGAAAAGTGCCAAAACACGTATCTGTAATGTATTCGGATAATAAAAGGTATTTTTTGGCACCTTCCCAAATTTACCTTTGGTGACTAAAAAATTGCAGTTTTCACATTTTTAAAATGCAAGGTGCCCCCAGTGAACAAAAGGGGTGTAAGGGGCGCCAAAGTCAAAAAAACACGTATCTTTAATGTATTCGGATATTACAAGGTATTT
>JAODAL010034541.1:0-44115 GCA_025379985.1 Phyllomedusa bahiana
GAAAACCCCATAACCACCCGCTCCACCTTTGCGCTGGGAGATATCTCAGGCTGCAGCCATTTTTGGAGCAGATGTAATAAGTCAAATAGCTGCGACCTCGGAGGTTTGGCCTTACTGTATGCCCACTGGTGTACCCTCTGAGCCCGGACCGCTAACGTAACCCCAAGACGCGCCAGGATCTCGGCTTTTAATTTGGAATATTCCTTAGCGTCCTGTAAAGGCGAGGTTGTAGTAGACCTTTTGGGGCTCCCCAGTCAGATAAGGGGCCAGCACCTCAGCCCATTGCTCCGGTGGTAGTGCCTCCCGGTCGGCGACTCGTTCGAACACGTGAGAACGCCTCGATGTCATCTTCCGGAGTCATCTTCTGGGAGGGCTTCCCTGACGGTCTTCCTGGCCCGATGTCCCTCATCACGTGACGGTGGAGCTGGAGTTTCCCGGGCCCGCATGGCATCCGTTAACATGGCCATCTGTTGCATCAGCAGCTGGTTCGTAGCTTGCTGCGCCTGCAGGGCTTCAGTATGAGCCCTCTGCTGCTGTTCTGTGGCTTGTCTCTGCGCCTGCATGGCTTTCCCATGAGCTTTCTGCTGCTGCGCTGTGGCTTGCTGCTGCTGCAGATTCGCTTGAACCAGGTGCTTAATCAGCTCCTCCATATTCGCAGTTGTAGCTTGGCTCTGTGCTGCTTTGACCCAGGACATACACAGCGGATCTGTGCCCGCGTCCTCCAACCACTTGTGGGGATGTAGCTCACCGGTAGCAAAAACACACTGTTCACAGTGTACGTTTTTAAGTCTCTTGGCCTTTATTCAGCCACCGATTATACAGCCAAGGAAAAGAAAAGCATACGGGCTTAACTTCAGCCCAACACAAAAACAAATACACAGTCCGTGTAGATAACTCACAGTCTCTGTAAGGCCAGCAGTTCTTAGGTGTTTTCCCCCACCTAGATCAGGGTATGTGGTATCCAGTGGACGGAAGGCTGCAGCTCGAACTTCCTCGTCTTGTCCCAGTCAGGCAACTTCTGACTGAGAACCACCACCACACCCATCCTCCAAACTTCCTGCCTTAAGTAGGCCTCAAAACCAGGCCTGGATGCCTGGGAGCAATCCACCCACCCTGCTCTTTGAATTGCTCCAGTAAAGCCTGATCCAGATCGACTGCTATCCAGCAGTCATACTAACAAAACAAATGCCAGTACCATATCGATACTGACGTACGGCTAACAGGCTTTACTTCACCGAGATCAGAAACCTCGGTGACACGTATCGACCATCAATAACGGCACCTCGTGCCTTCTCACAATATATATATATATATATATATATATATATATATATATATATATATATATATAATATAATATATTATATAATAACTATATATGCAGGGCCATCTTTCCATTGGGCACACTAGGCAGTTGACCGGGGGCATCCTCAAGCTTAGGGGCCCCTGGTTGTGAATGTATGCCCTGATCTCTCACTTATTACTACTTATTTAACCGTTTGTGTGTTCTAAGGACAGGCAAACTGTAGAAAACCATGGTGCAGCAGGAAGCCAATGGCTCCCAATCCTGCCAATAAGTTTATTAGGCTGCTGGATGCCTACAAGACTTCAGTAGTTTGTAAAATGTAAGTGCTGTGATGATACAGGTGTTCTTGGGGGTGTTTGAGGACATGGCCTCCTATGGTGTCATCTTTGGCTAGAGTCATGACCTGTTATTATTATTATTTATTTTAGAGCGCCCTTGGTTCCAGGGCGCTATACATTTGGGTTGTTATGGTTTAATATATTGGGCGACATGTATAAAGTTCGGCGTGTTGGAGCGCCCGTTTTCACGCTATTTTATGTGTAAGCTGCGCCTCATTTATGTTGGCGCCCAAAGTGCGTTCATACATGCGGTGTAAAGTTCCCTGCACCTCGCCAGTGTGTGAGGCGCAGTGCGGAACTTAGGCGCAGAAGGAATGTGCCTAACATGTCGTATGAATCGAGACAGGCTGGAAATCAACGAAAATGCATTAGGAATGTTAGTGAATAGGAAAAATAGTTGTCTTTCAAATGAATGAATGAATAAAGTGAAAAATCAAAGTGGTATAAAATCGATTTCAATGTATGTAAAAAGTTGATGATTTAAAATGAAAGCAAATATATATAAGATCTCCAAAGAAAGAAATATCACCTAGAAAAGGTATTAACAAAAGGGAGAAAATGCCCCTAATTTTACATTACATAAGCCAATGCAGATGTTGTCCAGATGTAAAAAAAAATTTTGTGACACGTATTTGCAATGTATTTCAGGACGGATTTGCGTCCACAAATTCTCCCTGAAGGAATCCTGGGGAACAGAGCCTTACACCACTACAAGAATAAAATGGATTGGTCATTTAAATGAAGTACTTAATAAAAAGACATATCCAAGTGCTCCAACAATGAAAGCAATGTATTAGTAAATTGTATCCAATAACATTAATGACAATATATATATATTCTCTCCTCAGAAAAAATTATCCACTATAAAAAGTATTCCAAAGTCCGTGACAATTACACTAATTTAACATCAAATAAGCCACTGATGATGTTGTCCAGATATTTTATTAAATATTTTCCATAACAACAATTTTAGATGTATTTGGGCTGCTTTCAACTTTAATGCAATTCAGTATATACAACAAAAGGCAGCACAGCACAGGTCTTGCTGGAACCTATTGTCCTCCAAGCAGGATTTCTTGCTTAATTAGTTATTCTTCTTGACAAATCATTTATTTTGGTAGTGTACTGCTGTAAGTGTAGAACTATAGCACATTACAAGAATTCCGCGCTCCACTTCGACTTCTCCGCTCAGATAGACCACATTAAACTAGGTCTGCCTGCCGGAGCTGTAAAGCACTGGAATGCGCCTCACTTTGCCGACCTGCAATCATGCATGCCTTGGAGTTTTTTGAATTTGCCGCCCCAGAACGCCCACAGCACGCCCACTGCACGCCCCGTCATCCGAAAGTGGCGAAGGTTGGGCCTAACAGCGCATTACTGCGTCCGACAGCAGAGCCGGCACTGTGAGGCGCAGAATACACTGGAAAACAGGCGCAAACTCCGATCATACATGTCGCCCATTGTGTCTAAGGAGGGCCCTCTGTACTGCTATGCCCAAGGGCCCATAATTCTGTTAAGACAGCTCTGTATATATATAATCACTTTGGCAGGAGCTTTGCATCTGTATGTCTCTAGATCCATTTAAGTAATTATCTACACTATGCAGATATGGCTAATTTTAAATTTTACAGTAATTTTTAGTCACATTGATTTTTGTAAGAACTATTTTGCTACACACTATAATTTACTTATTTGACTTGCACCATCTCATCTTATACTTAAAGTAATTACAAAGTAGACATTTGTAATTCTACTGACCTTCTATTAAAATCTACACTAACTTTCACTCATCAGTCACTAAAGTGCTCCCTACCTGCTGAGTCTTGATGAGGCAATAAAAATCTGCATACCAGAAAATCACTTCAGTCCAATTAAATTGACACTGTTAGCCTTTTGGATAGCATTTGCCAAGAAAACATAATACTCTTGTCATGAAAATGAAATGTGTCATTTACAGTTATATATTGCAAAGCACATATTGCTTGACATGCAACGATAATGTACACTTAAATCATTTTTGAAAGTTGAAATTCATACTAAATAAAGGAAATTTTTCCCCCCTTTCCTTAACATTCGCTTTAATGGTATGACAACCAATATAACATGCACATGTGCATGTACATTTACATTGGGGTCTTCTAAATCTGTAAGTTTGATGTATAGAAGAAGGTAGATGACAAATGCATTTACTGCATCAGTTGTGGAACGGAATTTCAAACTTAAATTTGAAAGACAATGACCCACATTTACTATTGTGGTTGCGGTCATAAAATGTGCCAAAAAGTGGTACAAGTGTTGATGCCGTATGTCGCAGTGTGTCACAGATACAGTTAAGTTAAAGGGGATTTGCCAAGAGACCATTTAGGTAGGTCTCTCCTTAGTACAGGCAGAATGTCAACAAATCACGCTGAGTCATGAAGCTGCAGGGGAGAGGGGGTTGGGATGAGTGAGGAGTGAGGAATCCAAGGGAGCGTCTCAAAACTTAAGTGAAATAATAAAAGGTACAAGAGTGGATTGTCAATACAGCAGACACAGGCTCATACACTGCACTGTCAGGAGCCTTATCTGGTAAGATGCTAATGTAATGTAAACAAAAATCACTGAGCTGAAAGAGAGAGAGAGACACACACAGCCAGAGAATGAGCTGCATAAGCTGTGGCTCCTGTGACATGTTCACTGAAATAAGCAAACTATAACTTGTGGATTCTATATACAAAAGAGAACACCTATTCTACACAACAGCTTGAAAGCTTCTTCATGTTGTCTGTAAATCAGATAAAAGCAGGTATCTAATAACACTACAACTAGTTTATTCTGTATACAAAAGAAAACATATTGCTACCCGGTGCCTTAAAAACTTCTGCAGCTCAGTCTCATCAGATAAGAAGCTCTCTCTGCCAGCTCTTGTCAGGCCGTATCTAATAGACTCTTTGAAGTAACCAAGGGCATGTAAGGAAGGCTGTAGCTCTCTCAGACTGCAATTTTTGTAATCACATATATTTAGAAAAGTGATTAAAAACCCAATTTGGAGGATCCCACGTCAACATTACATCGTGGAAAAACCCCTTTAAGCTTTAGACACATTGGGCGGCATGTATGAATGGGGCTGCGCCAGATATCTGGCATCTTTTCAGCCCAATATCAAGCGCTGCCCAGTTCACCACATTTTTAAGAGTCCCGCATGCCATTATCAGGCGCATTACATAGCGCCCGGGGCACTTTGTAATGCTCCTGATTTCGGGGGGCATGCGGGAGGCTATAGATTTATAGCTTCGCTATGGCAATTCTAGGCGCATTACTGCTGGAACAGGTAAACCCCTTTCAAAGTGGAATACATGAGCCAGAAATGTCGTACTAGCACTAGAATGCACCTGATTTATGACCTGCTGTAGAGCGGGTTCATAAATCAGGTGCCTTCTAGACTAATATTATGCGCATGAAATTTGGCATTTAAATGCCAAATTTCATACATTTCGTCCTTTATGCGACCTTTCTGACATGGGCTATGACTTTGCTTTTTTGGAGCTCAGTGACATATTTGCTGGTGAACTGATAGACAAAGCTGTTTATATGTTATAACTTCACACATAAAAATAATAAAAAAAGCTAGTATAAATGCTTATAATTTGATCTTGTGAATGTACTATCCATAACTATTATACTCAAGGATGTTAACTGTAATGTGCTTCAGAAACTGCTAAGAAACAAGTAGTGGATCTCTTTTTACAGGATTTATAGAGCACAGTCACATTATAATGACCATCTTCAACATTGGCAGAAAGTAGCCCATGAAGCAAGTCATATGTTTTGAGCTGACTAGGTAGGTATATTCGATGTACAATAGGCTGTCTGCACACATATCCGTTATTGTTGTTATGGGTAAAAAAAGGCAATTTTGTACCGTGGATTCAGGGGTTTGAGGCGGTGCATCCTCAAATATTCAAAGTTGTGCTGCTGAGTTTCTAGCTTATTGATTGGTTGGAAAAACAAGACCAAGACTTCCAAGTACTACCCTCCGAATTTCCTGGACTTGAACCCAATTGAACATCTGTGGAATCATCTTGATTATCATGTTTGCTCTATGGATCCTCCCCCCCACACCCTCCATCAGCTGTGGAATGCACTACAGTCAGGTTGGGTCCAAATACCTGTGACAACCTACCATGACTTAGGAACAGTCCATCTAGCTGCTGTATGTGCTTCACATGGTGGCTTCTCTGGATATTAGCTCTAAAAATGACTTGACTGTGTATTAAACATCAACCACCAATAAATTATACTGTTTTATATTTTTTGGAATGTTCTTTGATATTTATGCAGTGTTAGCAGTGGGAGGATACTTCAAATAGACAGTAACCATTTCCTTTTTATTTTAGGTGTTGTCCAGCAATATTGATTATTGATATTTAAACTGGTGGGTTTGTAATTTGTACTTCATACTCATTCTTTTCTTACTACAATAATAATCATCGTTTTAATCTCTGACTTGGTTTAATGTTTTTGCTGGGCTTGTAAAACTACGGAGCAGCCAATCTAAAGAGACAGAGATGCAGTAGTAGCAACAGAGCAGCATCCATAACCAATGTTTAGGCAGGGAGTAGATTGTAGACAATTTCTTACTCCATATAAGCTTTGTAGATTAAGTCATCGATAACATCTCTGCTAGAGTGGAATTCGTTTAGAATTTCAGGAAAACTTCGGTTCTGAACGAAGTCGAAGTTTGGGGGACTTCGGGTGAACGAAGTGTGCTTTTCATTAATAAAATGGCTGCGAGCACATGGCGTTACATGGGGCAAAGAACTCTGGGAAGAAGGGCATAGCCTGCATGACATGTGCAGAGATGAAGCCAATCAGAGATCGGCGGGATTCTGTGACGTCACCGCAGTATATAAGTCCGGGCGCGACGCTGGGAGCTCATACCGCTCTTACTGTTCTTATTAGGGAAGGTGCTGCCGCGGCTGATTGTTACTGAAGAACTGATTTTTATACAGTGATTTTTGTGGGGTGTCTCAGCTGTCTCAGAGACTGCTTCTTTTAAATGTTCTATTTCTGATTTTTTGGTATTGGATCTGAAGTCCAGTGTGCGTCCACTGCAGCTGCATATACATTTTAATACTATCTGCTTACAGCACATTGAATATCCAAGGGGGATCTAAGCCAGTTCCTGTTGTATTTATTTAAAGAAACAGCATTTTTACAATACAAATACCACTTCTTTTTTGGCTGGTCACTTCTTTTGCGCAATTTCCATCCAGGGGTTAATTAAGCCTTGTTTTTCTGCTGTGGTGACTCCAAGAAACCGTCTTTTTCCCCGCCAAAAATACAATTTTCCTGTAGCATAATTCAAAAGCGAATGTTAATTACAATTTTTTCTCTGGTTGTGTAGCGTAAAAAATACGCCATTGTAACACACTACAAAGTTAGTAGTTTGTGGCTGCTCAATTCTTTTGCGCAATCTACATCCAGAGGTTAATTAAGCGTTGTTTTTCTGCTGTGGTGACAAAAATAAACCGTCTTTTTCACCGCCAAAAATAAAATTTTCCTGTAGCATAATTCACAAGTGAAGGTTAAGTACAATTTTTTCTCTTGTGGTGTAGCGTAAAAAAACACGCCATTTTAACACGCTGCAAAGCTAGTAGTTTGTGGCTGCTTAATTCTTTTGCGCAATTTACATCCAAGGGTTAACTAAGTATTTTTCTGTAGTTGTACTCAGTAAAAGAAACTTTCTTTTTCAACCGCCACAGAAGAAATTCTATAGCATAATTCATATCCGAAGGTTTAATTAAGCCTTTTTTGTGCTTTTACATTCAGTAAAAAAACACAGAGTTTTTAAACGGTACATACAAGTCAATTTTTTCCTGGCCACTTGTGGAGCGCAGTTTATGTCCAAGAGTTTACACAACTTGTTAGTGGGTTTTATTTGGAGTCAAATACAGGTGTGTATTTATCATATACAGATATCTTCATCAAACAGTGTCTGTACATTTTTGAACAAACAGTATGTCAGATGGAGAGGTGGCAGGCTCTTCACCTGCGACTGGCAGTGGCACAAACATTTTCTGGAGCAGGCCCAGGGCGCAGCACAGGGAAGGGGACGTCGCAAACAGGGGGCACTCGGTGAGGCCAGAACTGCCGCTGTCATCTAGCGGCCGTGTGCGACTAGCAACCCAAGGGGTTTTTGATTTTGGTTGACTAGGTCATCCATTCCTCCCAGATGCATCTACAACCCCAGACAAGAGTCGGTTTGGGGAAAGTCAGACACAACCCTTAGTTGGCAGGGCCCGGGAGCGGGTCAGCGACCCTCCCTGTCCTCAACCCGCCTCTGTCCCATCCGGTTCCCTCAGCCAGAGATCTACTATTGGTCTGGCTCAGCGCCACTATATAGCGAGGATGAACAATTTGGGGGAGGGCAGTCAGCAGCTACTTGGCAGCGAAGAAATGGGGCCAATATCCCCTGCTTCTTGCAGTAGGCGGCAAAGTATAGATGTGGAGAGTGGGTTGAGAGGTCATGTTGTGAGGGGTCCGCCTCTGCATACCAAGACCGGTGATGAGAAGCATGCGATGAAAACACAAAATTGATGATGATGTTAGCCGACCGCACTTGGGAGCCGGGTTAGCAAGGGCTCATCATCGTCAGGAGAAGAGGGCGTCAGCTTTTCGCGTCAGGGAACGGCGCAGCACAAAGTGGTTGTGTGGCCGTTAGTCAGCAGGGTAGAATCAGTGTGAGGTCGCGAGCCAAGAGGACACGGGGTAGAAAAACCGCTTCGCAGGTCCAAGAAAGTACGGCACAGGGGCTCAGCGAGGCAGGGTGGGAGTGTAGTCACTCAGTTTTTGAGGCGTTGGCGGTAAAAATTCCTACTCGGCGGTGTGGCAGTTCTTTGCTAAGGGCACCGGAGGAGCCGAATAGGTTATATGTAGAAATCTGTGGCAGAAAGTGTGAAGCGTGGCCCCGGGAGCTAACATTGGCACCACGGCCCTCGTCAACACATGCAGCGTCACCATCCGGTGGCCTGGGAGAAACGTGGCTCAGATGTGGTGGTCCATCTTGCCGCCGCAGCAGCAGCAGCCAGTGGCACGCATGCTATTGCAGCCAGTCAAGGCTCCACCACCTCTGCAGAAGGTAGCTGTTTTCTCTTTGACATCATCTCCCGGTCCAGATGCTCCTGCTCCTCGCTATCATGGCGCCAGGCCCGTCGTTCACGAGGCGATTGCAAAAGAGAAAAAAGTATGCTCCAACCATCCAAAGGTGCAGCAGCTGACCGTGCTCCTGTCCAAGTTATTGGTACTGCAGTCCATCCCTTTTCAAATGGCAGTACCAGCACTTCATAAATATGTAGAACAGAAGTGGGCCAGTCCTTGAGCTTATCGGCTTGTTCCAAGGTGCACGGCAGCGCGGACGTCGGGAGCTGTAACTACGGTCAGGGCCAGTACATGTCCTTTACGGACCTTGGGTGAATGTGCTTCCTGCACAGGCACACCAACAACTTTTACAGGAGACGCCGCTTTCTCCTCCACGTTGTCAAACTGCTGCTCCTGCGCCAATGTCCGCCTCCTCCCCCTCCACCACCACCACCATCTCACCCTCCACAAGTACTGATCCATCATACCACATGTTTAGGGCACAGCGGTGTCACGCAGTTCTACACCTTGGCTTGCCTCGGGGAACGAAGTCACACAGGGAGGAACTGCTCCGCTTCAATGCAGCAAGAAAACGATGTGTGGTTTCTCCCCCGCCAACTGCAAATCCGAACCATGGTGACGGGACAATGGGAGGAACATGGGGTCCGCGCTGCACCGGGAGGGATGGTCCATGCGCCCTGCATGGCGCACGGTGTTCAATCTGGTTTTGTAGAGGTTCCTGAAGTCTTCCACAGATCTTCAGAAGTTTCTGTAAATGGCCAGGAAACTGTGGGATGTACTTTTTTCCATTCGTTCAAAGCCAGGAACACCCTCCTCGAGTTGCAGCGGCCCGAACGGCCTCCCCCAACACACTCTGAAAATGCGATGTTTCCACCCGTTGGGAATTTCCCCGCCTGCACATGTTGGACCGACTGTATGAACAGAGAAAGGCCATTAACCATTTTTTTATGATCCAGGCGGACAGGAGTACTCCCCTGTGTAACTTTTGATGTCAGCCAGTGGCAGCTCATGCGTGACACCGCCGTTTGTTGAGGCCATTCGAGGAGGCCACATTTTTTTCATCGCCCAGGGGACGGGGTGAAAAACGTCATCCACTGCTTCATTCCTGGAAAAAGATGCTGAAAAATCGTCCCGCGCAAGGGGCTGGAGATGGGCGACACATCCGCGGCCACATAGTCGCTGGGCTGAAATGGAGGGGAGAGGAGGGCATTGGGCAAAAGCATTGCTGGTGAAATGAGGATTTTTACCAGGTGACAAGAGAGGAGGGCCGGAACAGCTGAGGAGGTAGATGGACTGAGAAGACGAGGAGAGACCCGCAAGCACCTGGGCAGCAACATTTGGGAAGGAGGCAGGGAGCCCCTGGGATCACTTGTGCAGATGGCCCGCAGCATGCTAATTTTTGCCTGGCTAGTGACAGCCCGAATATCACATCCGGGCAAGGGATCCTTCGGGATCTCCCCCCTATTGGACCCTCGCTACCGGTCCAAAATGGGAGCTTTTTTTCCAGCTTTGAGGGAGGACAAACTCAAAAATTTAAAAAAAATGGAAAAAACCCTCCGTAGTCAGTTGGCCGCTGCCTTTTGGGGTTGGCATCACCCCTCCTTTTAAGGGGTCTGACCGGAGGGTCCTCAGCGCTCCTACACCCCCGCGCTGCTGGGAAAGGGTGGGGGGGGGGTAGGAATCCCCCAGCTCCATCAGCAGCAACCTAAGTCGGGAGTCACTGATGAGCATTTCCTTCACCCCTAAGAGGGCAGTCCCAGCGCAGCAGCAGCAGCGGGCCCTGGAGATCCCGAACCCAGGGGGTTTGGGCCTAAAGGACAGAAACTGCCACCCCAGAGAAAAACCCTGGACTACGGGGGCCCAAACGGATTGTGGTCACAATTTTGCCGATTTGCAGTGGAAGCACCGCCCGCCATTATGTGGCATCAAGGGGGGTTCATGCGCGGGGCCATCTTTACCCCAAAGGGAGAACCCGCTTGTCCACGGGAATGTGGAACAAAGGCCCTTTGTCAAGAAATCAGGCGGGACGGCCAGGATTTCCACACCCCAACCTAGGCACATCGGGTTTTAAAAACAACCTCCTCAGCCACTATTCTATCCGCCAGTTGCCGAGCCACAATCTGCTGACATTTCTCCATTTTGCCACTCACCTCAACACCCTGCTTTGTGCCACTCTATGACCTCATGCTGCCGCTGCTTTGTGGTCCCGGGGACATCCACACTTGTCATTGTCCACCTCGACCTCTATGCTGCTGCTACGTTGTGCTGCTGGGGTCAACTACACACTGGTCATTGTCCACTCCCTGACCTCATGCTGCGCCCCGTGACCTCCACTCTCTTCATTGTGCCACTCTGTGGCCTACCCCCTGTTTTTGCCACCTCCAGAATGTCATTTGGCCCCCCTGCCTACCTCATGCTGCTGCTCCCAGGGCCCCCACACGGTCATTGCCATCCCTTTCATCCCCGCCAACTACTGCAACATTCTTCTCAGGGGGCCCCCCCAGCTACACCCTCGCTCCCCCAACCCACCCTTTAATCTGCGCCCGTCTTATCCACCTTCTCCTCGCTACCCCCTGCCTTCCCCCTCCAACCCCTTTCACGGCTTCCATTGCCCAGCAAATTCATTTCAACTACTAACCAGACCTAAAAAAGGCTCCTTTCCCTACCTCTCCCCTCCATACATCTTTCCCTCATTCCAAATACTCCCCCCACCACCTCTCCGCTCCTCACAGGACCTTCCCTCTGCCTCCCCCCTTATCAGCTCCTCACACAACCGTCTCCAAACTTTTCCCGACTTTCCCCCCCTCTGGGGAAACCCCTGCCCCCAACACATCAGAATCTCCTCCACTTTCACCAGCTTCAAAAACAACCTGAAAACCCATTTTTTTCAGGCTTGCCTATAACCTTCACAAACTTTCACTAAATTCCTCCCAGACATGTCTGCCCCTCACCTCCTGTCCCCCTTTCCCCCTCCTTGTAGATTGTAAGCCCCCCCGGGAGGGTCCTCTTTTCCCTCTGTCTGCCAATTGTCATTTTCCCTTTTCACTGTACCCCTTTTCTTTTTAATTATGTAACCCCCCAATGTACAGCCCAATCAATGGCCTTTAAAATAAATAATAATAAAATAATAAAAAAAAAAATAATAAAATACTGTTTTGGGCCCCTTCTATAATTTTATTGTGCCCTGTCTGAACTCATGCTGCTGCTGCCGTGACCCACACACTGTGTCATTGTGGGCCCCGTCTGACCTCATGCTGCTCTGTGGCTGCTGCCGTGACCACACACGTGTCATTTCCCACTCTGTGCCTATCCTGTTTTTTTTTGCCCTTCCAGTTTTCATTGTTGCCACTGTCTGACCTCATTGCTGCGCCGTGCCTTTCCACTGTGTCTGGTGTCACTGTCTTTTACCTCATCGGTGCTGGGGGGCTGCTGCCATTACCCAAACCCCTGTGCTTCTGCCCCCTCTGTGGCCCACCCCCTTTTTTTTCCACCTCAGAATGTCATTGTCCCCGTCACCCCATCCGCGTGGCTGCCGCCGTGACCTACACACGGTCATTTTTCCCACTCTTTGGGGCCCAAACCCGTTTTTTTTCCACCTCCAGAAAATCATTGTGCCCCTGTCGACCTCATGCTGCTTGCCGTACCCACACACGTGCCCTTGTGCACTGCTACCCCATGCTGCTGTTTTTGGCTGCGCCCTGACCTACACACTCTGTATTGTGCCACTGTCGCCCGGCGCGTGGCTGCTGCCCTGACTACAACTTTTATTGTGCCCCCTGTGGCCCACTCCTGTTTTTGCCACCCAATTGTCATTTGCCCCTGTCTACCTCATGCTGCTGCACGTTATGCCTCAAACCCCCACTGTGCATTGTGCCACTCTTTGGCCCACCCCCTGTTTTTGCCCCCTCAGAATGCATTGTCCCTGCCCGACCTCATGCTGCTGCTGTGTCTGCTGCCGTGACCTACACACTGTTTCATTGCCCACTCTGGGGGCCCACTCTGTTTTTGCCCCCTCCAGAATGTCATTGTCCACGGCTGACCTCATCGCTGCCCGTGACCTCCACTGTGTCATTGTGCCACTGTCTACCTCACTTCTGCTGTGCTGCTGCCGTACCTCACACTCTGTTTTTTGTGCCACTGCTGACCTCGGGGTGCTGCGGGTGCGCCATGACCACACACGTGTCATTGTGCCACTCGGGCCTACTCCTTTTTTTTTCCACCTCTAGTTTGTCTTTTGGCCACTGCTGACCTCATGCTGCTGCTGTGGCGCTGCCGGACCTACACACTGTTCTTTTGTCCCCCTGTGGCCTCCCTTTTTTTTGCTACCTCCAGAATCATTTGCCATTTCGACCTCATCTGCTCGCCTGACCTACACACTGTGTCATTGTGCCACTCTGACCTCATGCTGCGCGTGGCTGCTGCTGGACCACACACTCGTCATTGGCCACTGCGCCCATGCTGCGCTGCTGTTGATGCTGCCCAACCCCACACTGTGTCAAATTGTCCACTCTTTGGCCCTACCCCTTTTTTTTGCCCCTCCAGAATGTCATTTGCCACTCTTTGACCTCATGCTGCTTTTACTCCGCCCCCCCCCCCTCCACACCTGTCCTGTTTTTTCCACCTGAGCTTCGCTTGTTTTTTTCCAGCTGTCCTCCATGATTTTTATCAGGCTACTTCCCCCTTCATTTTTTTTTGGTCAGTTTTGCCCCTCTTAAGTCCCCAGGAATTTTATAGGAAGCGTTCTAAAGCGGGGCAGTCTGTGCGGTCAACTAAAACAAACATTGTAAGAGACCAACCAACTCCCTCTGCATTTTTTAAGCAGGCACAACGTTCTACAGCACCCGGGCTCTGTGCAGCCGGGAAAATAGCTTTTTTTTTAAGTGATTCGCCCAAAGTAATTCGGAAGAATTTATTTTTGTCGGGAAATTCGGAGAAGTCCCCAATCAATTTTTTAGAAATTCCCCACCCTTTTTCTCTCTGCCTTAAAAGAGCTGAGCTAAAAACAGTCAAGCAGCTGTGTAAAAAATAAGTGTCAGATATGCGTCACCTGAAGATACTGACTTATGTATCACTTTAAAATAATGAGTCTTTACTTCTAGGGAACAATTACTATTTCATAACCATCATACACATCAATGTGCTTCATCTAAAACAGAATAGGTCTATTGAGAAACATTATTCATTATGCATTATTTACATTGAGTATGGCTACAAAGATATAGTTACTACGTCCTTTTAAGAATGCACCAGATTATTATAGAGCAGAAGACGAAGCTAATAGGTTACATTTTATTCAGCACAGAGACTCAAAAAATCCCCAGGCTTCTTTATGGACCTACGGGGAAGGGGTCAAAAACACGTAAAAGCCCTTCATTTTTTAAACCCATCGCCCTTTATTATCTTTAAAATTAGAAAAAAGTATAAGAACCCATGTAACCAAAAATATAACCTCAGGACAATTAAAGGATTATAGGTCTCAAACAAAGATGGAATCTGCATAGAAAATTGCTTGTGTTGGAAAATGGACTGTTGTGTATAATTTGTAAATAGCCAATCTTGAACAGTAGAACAGAAACTGAATAATGAAATGGCCAAAATATGTTTTCATTTTCTGCAAATTAAACATACATTTTACAATGCTACATTTACTGTACTTTATCCTAATTTGTGTTTATTTTCTCCTACATATACATACAATGTTATAGATATTACTATCATTTTATGTGACAATTCTTTGAATTAAATTTGAATTATGATTTAATGTTATTATGTTGATTTTATGTGTCCATAATTTTGCTAGATTCTAAGTGAATATCTAACTAAGGCCAGGTTCACATTCAAAGTCTCCATCACATAAGTGCCACTGAATCCATTACATGACAAACACCATTAGTACGCTATGGACCCCATTGACTATAATAGGTACTTTTGTCATGGTGTCCACCATAAGAGAAAAAATTGTGAAGCATGAACTAATTTTTCTGTGAATTTTGATGGGATCTGTATAACATCCCCCGGGCAATGATTTAAACCTACATTATCTCTTTTGTTTTTTATCTACGAACTACTTCACATCCACATAAAAATTTAAACAGTAGGATTTTGGGCTTTGCTTCTGCTTATCTACATGTCTAGCCCCACAACATGTTTTACCCTGTTTACATGTTGAGCGTTTGCTTGGCCATCACATCGGGGGTTCGATAGCCGCCATCATCGACGAAGTGTAGTGAGCATTGATATGACATGACCATTAAAGTCTAGGAGACAAAACACCCATTCTTACACCCAAACAGGTTGGGAAAGCGAATTAACCCCCACAACATCAAAGGGATACGTCTACATTTTTGGGAAACACCTTATTTAAAAAGCCACGAAAAAAAAAACACCCAAATTTTTTTACTTTTTCCCCGCCCCCGGGGACACATCCCCAACCTGCATACCCCCCAATTAAAAAAGTGCCAAAAAGGATTTTTTAAACCACATTTTATTTACTGGACATTTAAACATCCTGGGAAGCATGACCCCAAACCCGCATGACCCCCCAATTTTAAAAAATGCCCGGGGAAAAAAAAAAAAACTTTAACCACCATTTTAGTTTTTCTGGGCTTTTAACCCTGTCCCGGGCCCCAGCAGAGCCCCAAACCTGCATCCCCCCTTAAAAAAAGCCGGAAAAGGATCTTTCAACCACCCTTTTATTTTACTGGAATAAATTCTGTCCGTCCCAGATGACCAAAAACCCGCTGACCACAATTAAAAAATGCCGGGAAAAGGAGTCTTTCAAACCATTTTAGTTTCACTGGACATTGACTACCGTCCGGGGCCCCAGCAGAGCCCCAAACCTGCATGAACCCCCCCAAATTTTAAAAAGTGCCGGAAAAAGGATCTTTTAAACCCCCATTTTGTTAAAGGACATTGACTAATCTTTTCCCTTTCCCCAGAAGACCAAAAAACCCTTCTGACCCACAGATTCAAAAGTGCCGGAAAAAGGAGTCTTTCAACCACCATTTTAGTTTCACTGGACATTGACTATATCTGTCCTGTACCGCAGAATGACCATTAAATCTGTCTGACCCACAAATTCAAAAGTGCCAGGAAAGTAGATCTATCAACAAAGCTGGCCTGCGCCAAAGTAAAAAAAACACGTATCTGAAATGTATTCGGATAATACAAGGTATTTTTGGCACCTATCAATTCACCTGTGGTGACTACAAAATTGCTGGATTCAAATTTAAGTGCAAGCTGCCTCAATGAACAAAGCTGTAGTGCGCCAAAGTCAAAAAACACGTATCTGTTATGTATTCGTATAATACAAGATATTTTTGGCACCTTTTAATTCATCTGTGGTGACTATAAAATTGCTGTATTGAGATTTAAGTGCAAGCTGCCTCAATGAACAAAGCTGTAGTGCCCCAAAGTCAAAAAACACGTATCTGTTATGTATTCGAAATAATACAAATATTTTTGGCACCTTTCAATTCACCTGTGGTGACTATAAAATTGCTGGATTCAGATTTAAGTGCAAGCTGCCTCAATGAACAAAGCTGTAGTGCGCCAAAGTCAAAAAACACGTATCTGTTATGTATTCGTATAATACAAGATATTTTTGGCACCTTTCAATTCACCTGTGGTGACTATAAAATTGCTGGATTCAAATTTAAGTGCAAGGTGGATATATGAACAAAAGTGGAATGGGCAAAATTGAAAATGAACACCTATCTGAAATGTATACTGATAATAAAAGTGGAGTTTTGCACCTAACAAAGAGACCTGCAGTTTCTAGAAAAGATGTGTATTCACTAGGTTCAGGCTGCCAAATATCCGGGAAATATTTCAATAGAAAACTGTTAATAATAAAGCTATTGCAGTGCAATGTCTACACTAAGTCTTGGTGAACTTTATCCAGTATTCTTTATAGAGCTTGTCTATTCGTATAATACAAGATATTTTTGGCACCTTTCAATTTACCTGTGGTGACTATAAAATTGCTGGATTCAAATTTAAGTCCAAGGTGGATATATCAACAAAGGTGGAATGGGCAAAATTGAAAATGAACACCTATCTGAAATGTATACTGATAATAAAATTGGAGTTTTGCACCTAACAAAGAGACCTGCAGTTACTAGAAAAGATGTGTATCCTGTAGGTTCAGGCTGCCCAATATCCAGGAAATATTTCAATAGAAAACTGTTAATAATAAAGCTATTGCAGTGCAATGTCTACACTAATGTCTTGGTGAACTTTATCCAGTATTCTTTATAGAGCTTGTCTATGTTCGCCCGCGGGGGTCCCCCCCCTCTGCTCCCCCCCGTGACTTTACAGCGGTAGATGCTCCTTTAAAATTATCTACCTAACTATTTAAAATCTTCCAATCTCTAATCTAACTAAATTGTAAGGATACAGCTAATAGTAGAGGTTTCTCTGTGAAGAAATATAATAATTTCGCTGAGCTGTTTGGACACAAGCAGAGCGCACGTCCTTCTGCTCTGAGACGCTGAGAGACACTGAGGCTGAACAGGAAACGCTGTTCTATGTAAAAACGAGGTCATGTGATTTTTCCAGCCAATCGCAACCATACACATCCCAGTCATGACGTCGCACACACATCTCACCCTATTCTGTAAGCTGATTTGCTGGCCGCCAAAATGATAGGAAGCACCGAAATGGCGCAATCTTAATAGATGATGCACAGATTTTAACCTAAATTATCGCATGATCTAAAAAATCTGATCACCATAAAAACTGTGCCGATTTCAACTTTGTCGATAATAATCGCTCAACACTACTGATTACCCATTCTCTGAGATCAGATAATGAGGGACATGTTATAATATAAATTACAATATATTGGATAATGCAGGTTCACTATTCCATCCATCATCTATACAAATATGGATGCTGTTTTATACCCTGCAAAAATAGGGAGTAACTTAATCACAAATGTTAAAACTGATCTATATACAATGGACCTGTTCTAAATCCATTAAAGAAAATAAATAAATATGAGTTTAACCCCTTACCACCGGAGTCAGTTTTGGCCTTTCTGACAGAGCCCGTTTTTAAAATCTGACATGTGTCACTTTATGTGAGAATAACGTTTTGACATTTTAACCTATCCATGTGATTTAGAGATTGTTTTCTCATAACACCCTAAGGTGCTAAAACTTAATAAACACCCCTAAAAAGACCTCATATTGGAAACTACACTCCTTACAGAGTATAACCAGGGGTGCAGTGAGTATCTCGACCCCACAGGTGTTTCACAAATTTTTTTAGCGTAGGGCTCTGAAAATGAAAAAAAAATGTTTTCCAACAATCTGCAATTTTAGCTGAAATGTTTAATTTTTATATGGAATCGTGGGGAAAAAAAGCATCCCAAATTGTGTTACATAATTTCTTCCAAGTTCAGCAAAATCCTGGAATGCAGATTTTTGTGGGGCCATGTCGCATTTGCAAAGCCCCTAAAGTACCAGAACAGGTGACACCTTCCAGAAGTCATTTTGGATTCAACACCCCTCATGGATCTCATCTAGGGGTGTATTGTGCATTTTGGGTACACAGGTGTTTCATAGTTTTTTTAGCATTAGGCCACGAAAATAGGGGGAAAAAAAGCGTTCGTTGTGCGGGATGGATAAATGACAGGATAACTTTACTATTGGGGTCGGTACAATTACAAGGATATAAATTTTATAGATTTTTTTTATGTTTTATTACTTTTACGCAACAGAAATGCATTTTTATGTTGTCATAGTCTGAGAGCCTTTTTTATTTTTCTGTATATGGAGCTGATTAAGGGCTTGTTTTGTACAGGATGAGTTGATGTTTTTATTGTTACCATTATGGAGTGTATATGATGCTTTGATCACTTCTTATTAAGGTTTTTGTGAGACATTTTGAACAAAAAACAGTAATGCTGGTAGTGTTCTTTATTTTTATTTTTTACAGAGCCCACAATGGGGTATAAATGACATGTTAGCTTTATTAAGCAGGTCAACACGATTACAGCAATACCCAATTTGTATATTTTTATGTTTTACTGCTTTTACACAACAAAAATACTTTTATTCAGAAAGGAAAACATGCTGTTACATTGCCATGGTAATGCTTTTGGAAGGCAGGGTGAAGAAAATACTACAATTCTAGTAGTGTTTTTACTTTTATTTTTAACAGCGTTCACCATGCAGCATCTGTGACAAGTTAGTTTTACTGCCTGGGTTTAGACGATTATAGCGATACCCAACTTATATAGTTTTTTTATGTGGAAGTGTTTTTATTGTGTAAAACAATATTCATCGTTGTCTTCTAATAGCCATAACTTTTTTATTTTTCCGCATACAGAGCTGTGTACGGGTTTGTTTTTTGCGGGATGAATTGCTGTTTTAATTGGCACCACTTTGGTGTTTATTTGAGTTTTTGATCACTTTTTATTCCATTTTATGTGCTGCGGGATGAACAAAAATCACAATTCTGTGACTGTTATTTTATTTTTTTTACAGCGTTCACCGTGCGGTTTAATGAACATGACAGATTTATAGGGCAGGTCATTACACACACGGCAATATCAAATATTTGTACTTTATTTATTTTTTATCCTTTTTGTGGCGATTGGCATTTTTAAAGGGGAAAAGGGCGATGTATGAATTATTTTATTTTTCATGTTTTACTTTTTTTTTTTACTTTTTAAAATTTTTTTCACTTTTACCCACAGGGGATTTCTATCAGCAATCTTCAAATCGCTGATACAAGGCAGACTAGTACACAGCATTGCTGCGGTATACTGGTCTCCATGGTGACTGTCAATCACCATGCCCACAATGCATTGCGGGCATGGCGACATCACCAGATAGCCTGTATGCTTTACTAAAGGTGAGTGGACCAGTAGTGGCACAGAGTGCCGCTTACTGCGACGATCGCAGGCAGGAGGAGCTGACTCTTCCTGCCTGCAACTTCACTATCACGACAGGTCGCGACAGCAAAGGGTTAATCACCGACGGCTGGAGTGAGCTCCAGCCACAGGTGATACGTTATGATGCCTGCGATAATATACTGCTGGTCCCATGCCGCGATCTTGCGAGTTTCGCTTGTGAGCTTCCAAGATTGCCATGACGTACCAATACGTCAAGTTGCGGGAACCCATACCCGACATTGACATATGGGTACGCCAAATGTTGTTAAGGTGTTAAAGTCAACGCAACATAACAAGAAAACATAATTTATAACAGTTATTAGCAAGGCATTAATCATATCAGTACAGGTGATTGAGCCAACTAAAGCTATCTCAACACCAAAAATTTGTTCTACTCTTCTTCTTGGATAAATGCTAATACATCAGAACTAGTGATGAGCGATTATGTCGACTATCGTCATCGGGTCCATTGCTCGATATTGGCAATTATCAAGACGATTTCCGATAGTCAATAATAGATTATCGCCAATGACCATTAAAGTCTATGGGAGAGGAAAAAAACCTTCATTCTTACACCCAAACAGGGCTGGAGAAGCTGGAATTAACATCCACAACAGTCAAATGGATACGTGCTACATCTTGGGCAAAACACTTAGGTTATAAAAGCCACAGAAAAAAAGTCACAGACCATTCACTATCCCTGTCTTGTACCACAGCATGACCCTTAAACCTGCATGACCCACAATTAAAAGTGCCAGAAGGCAGTATGAATTGAACCATCATTTTACTTGAACTGGACATTGACTATCCCTGTCCTGGAACGCAGCATGACCCTTAAACCTATCTGACCTCCAGATAAAAAAGTGCCTTAAAAAGGAGTCTTTTAACCAAAATTTTAGTTGAACTGGACATTGACTATACCTGTCCTGTTCCGCAGTTTGACCATTAAACCTGTCTGACCTCCAGATTAAAAAGTGCCGGAAAAAGGAGTCTTTGAACCACCATTTTAGTTGAACTGGACATTGACTATACCTGTCCTGTTCCGCAGTATGACCATTAAACCTGTCTGACCTCCAAAATTAAAAAGTGCCGGAAAAAGGAGTCTTTGAACCACCATTTTAGTTGAACTGGACATTGACTATACCTGTCCTGGGCCACAGCATGAGCCCCAAACCTGCATGACCCCCAGATTTAAAAAGTGCCGGAAATAGGAGTCTTTTAACCACCATTTTAGTTGAACTGGACATTAACTATATCTGTCCTGTACCGCATTATAACCATTAAACCTGTCTGACCCACAGATTAAAAAGTGCTGGGAAAAGGAGTCTTTGAACCACCATTTTAGTTGAACTGGACATTGACTAGACCTGTCCTGGGTAACCTACATCTGTTCAAGTCTGCCGGTACCTCCCTTGTACAATTCAGAGGAATATTTGTATCAGCTATTTTGTACATGCCAGTTTTTTAGTAGTTTAATTCTAGAAAACACATTTTTAAAATAGGATGGAATCCCACCACGTCTTTGTTTCTCTTTTTTTTTTATTGTATTAAATGGGTTGTCTCACTACAGGGATTACTAGCTATTTTAAAGATCTTGCAAAAACAAGTCATTTTGCAATATGTGTCCATTAACAGTGTCCTACCTATTCCTGTTTTTGACAGCACCATCACCCTTGAGCCACTTTTGACAATTGTGAAGAACAAATGTCTGTTAGAAACCACATTTTTTAGAATAGGACCTGTAGTATAGCTGCATTTCACAGCAAAATGCCCCCAAAAATTCAAAACATGACCCTTGAGCCACTTTTGACAATTGTGAAGAACAAATGTCTGTTAAAAACCAAATTTTTTAGAATAGGACCTGTAGTATTGCTGCATTTCAAAGCAGCATGACCCAAAAAAATTATAAAAATGACTTCTCAGCCACTGTTAAAAATTGTGAGGGAGAAATGCCACTTAGAAGCCACATTTCTGTTCCAAAGGACCATGATTATAGCTGTATCTCACAGCAACATGACCTCAAAACGATTGACAATGCGAAAAGATAAAGTGAGTAAATGGAATACGGTTTTGTTATGAAACCTTGGTGTCTTTTACAGTCTCTACACCACAAAACCAGCAAAATGATCTTTTTGGAACTGAGAATAAAAATTGCAGAGAGAAATGATCATTTTAAAAATCATTTTTCAAGTGGATCATTGCTGTTTAAAGAGAAATGTGAAGTAGACCGGCAACTAATCGGTGACCTTGGCAATTGGGGCCACAACATCATCAGAGATCCATGCCTGATTCATCTTGATGAATGTCAAACGATCAACATTATCTGTGGAAAGCCGGATGCGTTTGTCTGTAATGACTCCTCCAGCTGTGCTGAAGGTCCGCTCAGATATGACGCTGGCTGCTGGGCAGGACAACACCTCTATGGCGTGGCGAGCGAGCTCGGGCCATTCATCCATTTTGGATACCCAGAACTCGATTGGGTCCGGAACACATACAAAAACATCGGTGTTAAGACGCAGATAGTCGTGCACCATGATCTTAAGCCGGTCTCTGTGTGTTCGATGTGTGCCCTGCATTACATGCATTGGTGAGGTGGTAAATAAAGATTGCCAGAGGTCACCCATTAGGCTTCTGCCACATTGCCTGCTGCTGCTGCTGCCGCTGCGGCTACTTGGCACTCTACTGCTGTCACGTCGCTGACGTTGTTCCACCGTGACATTTGAAGAACGTGAAGCAGACGAAACAGATGTCTTCAGTTGATCAATCAGCAAGGTCTCCATTTCCTGCATTTTGCTCTCTATTTGGGTGGGTGGACGGAAAGTGATGAGTTTGGTGTTGTACCGGGGTCCAGGAGGGTGGCCACCCAGTAACTGTTGTTCATTTTGATGGCCTTAATGCGAGGATCATGTTGGAGGAAATGGAGCATCCAAGCACTCATGTGAGAGATGGAGCCTTGATTTCCCAAGCCTCTGGGTCGAGGGGCACTAGCAAACTGATCTTACTCATCTTCCTCCTCCGCCTCAAATTCGCGCCAACCTCTTTCAAAGGCAGGGACGTCGGTAACGTCGGTGTCTAGGAATACCTCCTCCTCCTCCTATCCTCCGCTTCTTCCGGCACAGCTTCAACACAGCCCTGACTTGCCTGAGATGATGCACCCTGAGAGCTGATGTGCTGCCTTGCACTAGCCCTGGACCCCGAACCACTGCCTAATGAAGACTGATAAAATTGTGAAATTGTTGGGCCTTGTGAATTCGACGGAGAGAAAGGCTCCGTGTCCACATCTGTGTCCGTCTTCTCCTCCATCGCTGGCGGGACCTGATGTTTCAGAGTGTCCAATGATCATTCTAGAACTAAGATCACCACAATGCTCATGCTGACAAGGGCATTGTCTGCGCTGACCATTTTGGTGGCTTCTTCAAAACCGGCAATGAGTGTGCAGAGCTCTTTCACCTGCCTCCACTCTCGGTGGCTCAACACCCCGAGGTCCGCACCGCTGCTTGTCAGGCCATGTGTCACTTCGTACTGCGTAATGGCATTGCGCTGCTGCCACAATCGCTGGAGCTGTGGAGGGTGGAATTGCAGCGTGTTGCCACGTCAAGAATGAGACGGTTGACGGGGAGGCTGAGCTGACGCTACAACGCAGCCAGGCGGGACGAAGCAGGGTGCGAACGGCGGAAGTGCGAACTCAGACCTCGAGCCTTACTCAGCAGGCAGTCCAGACCCGGGTAGCGCTTTAGAAATTTCTGGACGACGAGGTTCATGACATGTGCCAGGCAAGGGATGTGCTCCAGCCTACCGATCTTAAGGGCGGCCAGCAGATTTCGACCGTTATCACACACCACCTTGCCTGGCACAAGGTTCTTGTCACACAGCCAGCGCTTGGTCTCGTTTTGGAGAGCCGTCCACAGCTCCTGACCTGTGCGTGGACGGTCTCGGAGACAGATTAATTTCAACATGGCCTGGTTTGTCTGGGCACGTGATGCCACCCGAGGACCTTGGGGGAAAGAGCCCTGCACCATCCCTGCGGTTTTGAAGAGCGTGCGCCGAGCCTGAGAGCCATCGTCACCCCCAGAGACATCCACCCAGCTCACCCAGTGAGCTGTCACAGAGATATAGCGGCTTTGGCCATGCTTACTAGTCCATGTGTCGGTGGTCAGATGGACTTTTCCGGACACAGATACAGACAACGCGCTTGAAATTTTAGATGACTGGCCAGGGCAGGGATGGCTTTTCTGGCAAAGAAATGCCTGCTCGGCATCTGGTATTGGGGGTAGGCAAGGGCCATGACGTGGCGGAACCCATCTGTGTCCACCAGACGGAAAGGAAACATTTCCAAGGCCAAAAGCCTGGCAATGCCGACATTCAGGCTTTTGGCTTTGGGATGGTTTGGGTTAAAGTGTTTCTTCTGCTCCCAAACCTGGAATACAGAAAGCTGGCTGCTAGACTGGTAGCTGTACGGCGTGCAGGTCGTCAAACTGGCAGAAGGAGAAGGTGTAGGATGGGTCTCTGGTGGTGCTGGTGGTACTCGGGCGACGGTGGAGGCTGAACCGGAGGATAATCCCTGATCATGACTCTGAGAGACATGGACAGCTGAGGAATGCTTGGTGGTGGCGGAGGAGGAGGAGGAGGCGGAGACAGAGGGTGTGACAGTGGTTGGAAGCCCGGCATCGGTGTGGCCTTTTTTGGCCAAGTGTTGCCTCCATTTCAACTCATGGATTCGCTGCATGTGACTAGACATGTGGTGGTGTGTTAAACACCTAAGATTCTTGCTCTACTGATGCGTTTATGGCAAAGGCGCATATGACATCGCTGGGTTGAATCAGAGGCTTGCTCAAAGAAGGCCCAGGCTTGAGAGGTCCTGGAACTTTTTGACGGCGATAAGCGAGGAGCGGGGTTTCCACTGACCGTGGCTGGCGGAATCATCTCAGCGGATTTCTGCGACCGCCCTCTCCCTTTTTGAGGCGGGACCCGTACTGACACTGCCCCATCGTCTTCCTCCTCGTCCAGTGATGAAGCGCTCGCAAGCAAATTCTGCGGAAAAGACCACATTGGATCCGCAATGTCGTCATCATCATCATCAACTCAGGTGACTTGGTCGTCCTGACATTCTGCATCCAGGAGCTGCGGGCTACAAGCAAGAGGCACTGCAAGGCGTTGGCGACCGCCCGGGATATTTGCCGATTGACCGGCTTCCTTCTCCTCCTCTGAGGGCATCAGTAACTGGGCTTCAGAGCAGAGAAAATCATCCTCTTTGCCCTCTTGATCTTTTAACATGCCTTCTGACCCCAACCGCATTTTGTCATCAAAGAGGTCTTCAGAAAATGGATTATCCACAGTGGTAGGTACACGAGTTGACATTTGGGCTGCCTTCGCTTCATGTTGGACAGATGCTGATGATGTTGATGATGACATTTGTGGCCGTGACTGGGAGGACGAGGAGGTAAGACTGCTGGATGCAGGTTGCATTAACCACTGAAGAACAGATTGACGACGCTGTTCGTTACTGAGAATCACAGGGCCCTGACCCAGCAATGACAGGACTGACGGTCCTGCAACCGACGATCCACTGCAGGACTGGACTGGGAATAAAAAGCAGCCCTGGCACAAAACCCCCACCAGCCCACATACAATATCTACCTCCAAAATTCACCTCTGTCACGGACCTCACCATTTTCTAAGATAAATAATTCTAACATAAGTAAGAAAGTAAAAGAGGTACAGAGAAACCCCTAATCACACGGTCAGGGACAGGTGTGCACTCGCTTTACAATCAGGGACACATCTAAGCTGTAACTACACAAGCGCCGATATAGCCTACAATGATACTATATAGAGGCTACATTGCGGTTAGCCACCAGCTCAGGTTGCATCACATGACTGTTAATACTGCACTGATCCGATATAGAAGCAGAATAACCCATGACATCCAGGGACTTACAGGAGAATTCATCTCTGATGGGAATAGGTCTCTCCTTTTCTTCTCCATCTGGCCCAAACCTCCATGATGTCTTCTCTGATGAGTCGTTCTCTTCCCTTTCTTTCTCCATTCGGTACAAAATGCAAAGACGTCTTCTCATAACCACTACTCGCCCCAGTAGAATTTACCACACACACACATCTTAGTCTCTCTTTTCCAGCACTTCTCTATCAATTCCCACCTCTGTACAAACTCCCCATCCATAGTGCCCCAAATAGTAAGTGTCCCCTTTGGTGCCCCGCAAAGCTAAGGTGCTTCCAGACGATTATAGGGCCCCCATTTGTGCCACTGATAGATAGGTACATACCAAAAATATAGTAGGCAGCCCCCCAAATTACGCAGGCAGATAGGTAAATGCTCCTTTTAGGAACTTTAGACCCTAAATATTAGAAATGACAAAGGCAGATAAGTAGGTAAATAGGTAGATCCTCATTAGATAGCCTCCCGCAGTAGTTATATAGGTAGACATGGCCTCCTCCAGGTGTTAGTTAGGTAGATGAGGCATCCCCTAAGTAGTTATATAGGTAGACAAAGCCTCCCCCAGTAGATAGCTAGTCATGGCCTCCCCCATAGATATATAGATAGTCAGGGCACCCAGAGCAGATGTACAGATAGTCAGGGCCTCCCCAGTAAATATACAGATAGTCAGGGCCTCCCCAGTAGATATACAGATAGTCAGGGCCTCCCCCAGTAGATAAATAGCTAGTCAGGGCCCTCAGAGCAGATATTTAGATAGTCAGGGCCCGCAGAGCAGATATTTAGATAATAAGGGCCTCCCCCAGTAGATATATAGCTAGTCAGGGCCTCCCCAGTAGATATATAGCTAGTCAGGGCCTCCCCAGTAGATATATAGCTAGTCAGGGCCTCCCCCAGTAGATATATAGCTAGTCAGGGCCTCCCCCAGTAGATATATAGCTAGTCGGGGCCTCCCCCAGTAGATATTTAGATAATAAGGGCCTCCCCAGTAGATATATAGCTAGTCAGGGCCTCCCCCAATAGATATATAGCTAGTCAGAGCCCTCAGAGCAGATATTTAGATAATAAGGGCCTCCCCAGTAGATATATAGCTAGTCAGGGCCTCCCCAGTACATATATAGCTAGTCAGGGCCTCCCCCAGTAGATATATAGCTAGTCAGGGCCTCCCCCAGTAGATATATAGCTAGTCAGGGCCTCCCCCAGTAGATATATAGCTAGTCAGGGCCCTCAGAGCAGATATTTAGATAGTCAGGGCGCCCACAGCAGATATATAGTCAGGGCCCCCAGAGCAGATATTTAGATAATAAGGGCACCCACAGGAGATATATAAGTAGCCAGGGTGCCCACAGCAGATATTTAGGTAGCCAGGGCCCCCAGTAGATATTTTGGTAGCCAGGGCACCCAGTATAGGTATATAGGTAGCCAGGGACCCCAGTAAATATATAGATAGCCAGGGCCCCCAGCATAGGTATATAGGTAGCCAGGCCCTGCCAGAGCAGGTATATAGGTAGCCAGGGCCCCCAGCATAGGTATATAGGTAGCCAGGCCCTGCCAGAGCAGGTATATAGGTAGCCATGGCCCCCAGAGTAGATATATAGGTAGCCAGGGCCCCCAGTAAATATATAGCCAGGGCCCCCAGCATAGGTATATAGGTAGCCAGGCCCTGCCAGAGCAGGTATGTAGGTAGCCAGGGCCCCCACAGCAGGTATGTAGGTAGCCAGGGCCCCCACAGCAGGTATGTAGGTAGCCAGGGCCCCCACAGCAGGTATGTAGGTAGCCAGGGCCCCCAGAGTAGATAAATATATAGCCAGCGAAACCTATTAAAAAAATTAATAATACTCACCAAGGCAAGGCTCCAAGTAGTGAACTTAAAAACTACTTACTATGGAGGTGAACCCGCAGGAGCCAGCTGGAGAAGCTGAGGCGCATTTCAATTTCAGTGGGTAAGGCTGCAGCCTGCAGGCCTGGGGAGGCAGAGCCAGTGCACTCTATTGTTTACTGTGAGCCAGCTGGCCCCTTACTGTGTGAGCATCTGCCCCGCCTCCTGACGTGTGAGCGCTGTGTGGAGTTCTGTGTGACGAGTCTGACGACTATATGGCCGCTGCGGAGCATCGCAGCTCACTGAGGCAGCCGACGGCCCTCCACAGCGGCCGTGGACCGCATCAACTGACTGGTGTGTTGTCCTGCTGCGGCCCCATCTGCAACAATGATACTGCCTTTAGCAGCCGATCGCAGCAGCTGCTGCCCGCCGCATCGCTGCTACTATCATGTGAGCAGCGGCAGCTTATTCAAATTAGTACAGTTCAGGCGGCCCAGGTGTGTCTCAGAGGCCTGGCCTTCCGGGCATCTGCCCAGTTTGGCAGGTTCTCAGTTTGGCAGGTTCTCAGTCCGGGCCTGATCCACTGGCTTGCTTGTTGTCGGCAGCACTGGAAGGAGCACCTTCTCTCGTACCTATACCTCCATGTCCTACCCCCCTCTTTTCTCGCTTTCGACCTGCATTTGTCTCCATGTTGAGAAAGTTAAAAATTTTAGAAGGTATGGAAGAGTTTTGGAAAGTCTCTTATTAAAAGACAGCTACTCTTAAATCCCTCTAATTTCCTACAGCCAACTAGGATTAGAAACTGAAATGTTTCTTGCGAATACCTGTGAAATGCGGTCTGGTGGAAGAACCGTAAGACAAAATCAACAGTGTTCCTCCTTCAGTCCCAGGGATTTAAAAAATCCCAATAGGACTAGGAATTGATAGTTTTCAACAAAATATCATACAAGTGCGCTATCTGCGCCAACCTAAGATTCAAGGAGCGCAATAAAAGTATTCAGAAGTTACACGGATGAGAAATTGTGTTTTTTGCAGCAATGACAAACAAGAACAGTTGCTAGAAAAATTTTCTATCAGAATTGTCGTACAACATGGCTATATGAAAAAACTAGGGCTGCACCATGTGCAATACAGCTATTTAAAAACTATTCGGATAATAAAAGGTATTTTTTTCACCTATCAAATACACCTGCAGTGACGACAAAATTGCTGTATTCAAATTTAAGTGCAAGGTGGCTCTATGTACAAAGCTGGCCTGCGCCAAAGTGAAAAAAACACCTATCTGAAATGTATACGGATAATAAAAGGTATTTTTTGCACCTATCAAATACACCTGCGGTGACTACAAAATTGCTGTATTCAAATTTAAGTGCAAGGTGGCTCTATGGACAAAGCTGGCCTGTGCCAAAGTGAAAAAAAAAACTTTGAGATTCTTGGTCCGCATGTTTTTGGCCAAAAAATGCTCAAGCCACCCCCGGCTTACAACGGGATCTCAGTTGGGTGGTCCTATATTATCTCTCACCTGGGTCAACTTCAGACCTCTCACTGTGCCAAACGGCCTCCAAAATGCAGAGAGAAAAATAAAAAAAGCACCAACCTTTCAAAGCATAGTGCATTGATATAACAGCCTGTGGAGGTGGGCGGTGCAGGAAACCAAAATGGAGGTATCTACTTCTCCTTATATAGTTTAAAAGCAAATATGTGCCAAATACAACGTATAGTTCTGCACAGAAAAACATTTCTGAAAAAAACACTGCAAACCTGGGTGCCACTGGCATGGCTGCGGCACATATACATATGCACACAGTCCAATACCAGTGGCTTGAGCATTTTTTGGCCAAAAACATGCGGACCAAGAATCTCAAAGTTTTTTCATATATTGTAGATAGCATAAAGTGAAAAAACACCTATCTGAAATGTATACGGATAATAAAAGGTATTTTTTGCACCTATCAATACAGCTGCGGTGACTACAAAATTGCTGTATTCAAATTTACGTGCAAGGTGGCTCTATGGACAAAGCTGGCCTGCGCCAAAGTGAAAAAAACACCTATCTGAAATGTATACGGATAAAAAGGTATTTTTGCACCTATCAATCCACCTGCGGTGACGACAAAATTGCTGTATTCAAATTTAAGTGCAAGGTGGATCTATGAACAAAGCTGGCCTGCGCCAAAGTGAAAAAAACACCTATCTGAAATGTATACGGATAATAAAAGGTATTTTTTGCACCTATCAATACAGCTGCGGTGACTACAAAATTGCTGTATTCAAATTTAAGTGCAAGGTGGATCTATGAACAAAGCTGGCCTGCGCCAAAGTGAAAAAAACACCTATCTGAAATGTATACGGATAATAAAAGTGGAGTTTTGCACCTATCAAATACACCTGCGGTGACTACAAAATTGCTGTATTCAAATTTAAGTGCAAGGTGGCTCTATGGACAAAGCTGGCCTGCGCCAAAGTGAAAAAAAACACCTATCTGAAATGTATACGGATAATAAAAGGTATTTTTTGCACCTATCAAATACACCTGCGGTGACTACAAAATTGCTGTATTCAAATTTAAGTGCAAAGTGGATCTATGAACAAAGCTGGCCTGCGCCAAAGTGAAAAAAACACCTATCTGAAATGTATACGGATAATAAAAGTGGAGTTTTGCACCTATCAAATACACCTGCGGTGACTACAAAATTGCTGTATTCAAATTTAAGTGCAAGGTGGCTCTATGGACAAAGCTGCCCTTCGCCAAAGTGAAAAAACACCTATCTGAAATGTATACGGATCATAAAAGTGGAGTTTTGCACCTATCAAATACACCTGCGGTGACTACAAAATTGCTGTATTCAAATTTAAGTGCAGGCTACACAACATACAAGTTATATTTCACCCAAAAGCTGGCCAAAAAGTGTTAATAAAAACCCATTGCAATGCAGGGTCTAAACTCTAAACACAGTCTGGGCTGCACACTATCTTTAAAGAGCCTGTCTGTCTGTCTGTGTTCGCCCGCAGCCCCCGCCCCCCACCCCCACCAACGTGGCTTTACAGCGCTAGATGCTCCTTTAAAATTCTCAGCCTAAGTAACTAAAATCTGCAAATCTCTAATCTACCTAAGTTCTAATGTTCACAGCTAAAAGCATAGATGTCTGTGTGAACAAATAGAACAGTTTCGCTGAGCTGTTTTGAGAGAGACCGAGCACATGTCCTGCTCTTATGAGACACAGACACACACTGATCATGAACAGGAAGGGCTGTTCTATGTAAAACGAGGTCATGTGATTTTTCCAGCCAATCGCAACCATACACATCCCATTCATGACGTCGCACACCCAGCTCACCCTGCTCTATTCTGTAAGCTGATTTGCTGGCCGCCAAAATGACAGGAAGCGCTGAAAATGGCGCGATATTAATAGATTATGCGCAGATTTTAACCTAAATTATTGCGTGATCGAAAAAATCCGATCATCATAAAATCCGTGCCGATTTCAACTTTGTCGATAATAATCGCTCAACACTAATCAGAACCCAATCTTAGAACTAGCTTCCTGTTTGTTAACAGAAAAGAATAGACCAACACAATTAAGAATAGAAAAACATATATTTTGTAATAAAGGTTTTGTCTGTACTAAACTATCAGTGATTTACGAAATAGGGCTAATACCTGAGATTGCAATGCTTTGGTGATAAAATGACAAGATCTCCTGGTCTGATTGCTTTCAAGTTCTGTGATGTCATGGGACTATAGCATATACACTCACCGGCCACTTTATTAGGTACACCTGTCCAACTGCTTGTTAACACTTAATTTCTAATCAGCCAATCACATGGCGGCAACTCAGTGCATTTAGGCATGCAGACATGGTCAAGACAATCTCCAGCAGTTCAAACCGAGCATCAGTATGGGGAAGAAAGGTGATTTGAGTGCCTTTGAACGTGGCATGGTTGTTGGTGCCAGAAGGGCTGGTCTGAGTATTTCAGAAACTGCTGATCTCCTGGGATTTTCACGCACAACCATCTCTAGGGTTTACAGAGAATGGTCCGAAAAAGAAAAACATCCTTGAGCGGCATTCCTGTGGGCGGAAATGCCTTGATGATGCCAGTGGTCAAAGGAGAATGGGCAGACTGGTTCGAGCTGATAGAAAGGCAACAGTGACTCAAATAGCCACCCGTTACAACCAAGGTAGGCAGAAGAGCATCTCCGAACGCACAGTACAGCGAACTTTGAGGCAGATGGGCTACAGCAGCAGAAGACCACACCGGGTGCCACTCCTTTCAGCTAAGAACAGGAAACTGAGGCTCTAATTTTCCCAAGATCATCGAAATTGGACAGTAGATGATTGGAAAAATGTTGCCTGGTCTGATGAGTCTCGATTTCTGATGCTACATTCGGATGGTTGGGTCAGAATTTGGCGTCAACAACATGAAAGCATGGATCCTTCCTGACTTGTATCAATGGTTCAGGCTGGTGGTGGTGGTGTCATGGTGTGGGGAATATTTTCTTGGCACTCTTTGGGCCCCTTGGTACCAATTGAGCATCGTTGCAACACCTTGTGAATCTATGCCACGAAGAATTGAGGCAGTTCTGAAGGCAAAAGGGGGTCCAACCCGTTACTAGCATGGTGTACCTAATAAAGTGGCCGGTGAGTGTATATACCATGAAAATTCAAAAGATTGGCTATCCAAAAAGTCTTACTTGTCTTTCATGATTTGGCCATGATTCAAATTACTCAAGCAGGTATTCAAATAATAAACAGAAAACAAATGTATGGTGCACCTAAAATTCATAAAAATATTTTCCCTCCAAATTTACGACCTATGATTGCAGGCAATAATTCCTTAGACAAAAAATTGAACATATGGATTGATACATATCTGCAACTACTAGTTCAGCATGTCCATGGCTCCCCATGGAAGTCAAGACATCAACTTCCATAGGAAATTTAATCATGGCATGGTGGGAGCACCATGCCATATATACAGTATACAATCCCTTTGGTCAATATATACGCTGGTACTGGCACTACATAGACAATCTGTTGTTCGTCTGGGACCGAAATATGGCAGCCATACCAGGGTTCATTGAGTACATCTCTGCAGTCTAACCTACAAACTCTAAATCTAAAATATAACTATTATTTAAACCTTATAAAATAAAGATAACTTAAAAACCTTCATATGTAGCATAATCGCCACTGTAAGTACAATATAAAGATAGCGTAGTGACTGTCCCTCAAAAGGCCCTACAATTAACCTAATTCAGGCAGGGTAGTCGTCCCGAAAGGGTCGGCCCTACCATAAAGAGGCTCACCCTATTAATATTCTATTAAGTCCCTTTATGAAGTTATTGTACATCAAAGAAATATAGGAATAACAGAATATAGTATCTATCAATTAACTCTAGATATAAAGGCCAGAATTCAGACAAACCACTACCACAATACGCCAATAGGTGTCACAAATCAGATGGCATAAATCGGTAGATCATAGATCAAAATAGTCACATAAACATCTTCATCTGATTCCTCAATGACTCCTATATCGCGGATCAAATGAAAGATGAATTGTAAGTCATAAGTAAAGATAATCATATACAACCTTCCACAAAAATTCCTATATTCCCGACGCGTTTCCCCCTGTTACTCATGCCAGGGTTCATCAGGGGAGTATTGATATACCCAGATGAGGGAAGAGCAGCGGCGATATTGCTGCTACATGTCTTGATAGTGGAAAAATGTAAGTAATAAACCACAAATCCCTAAAAAGGGAGAGAACAAACTAAAAAATAACTTTTAATATTTATATCTTTAAAACCGGTGTAAAAACACCCGAACCACTGATATCAAAAGATAAATCATACAAAAAGGAAAAAAAAAATCCTAGAAAAGATTGTTTAGGAAGAGGTTATCTGAAAACCTAGAAGTCCCTAGGCAGCTAGTCTATGCTGCCTAAAGCCAGGATTATCGCCCGAAAAAAAAGGACGGTCCTGTCAGGAACCTATTTCTGACTAAGGAAACCCTATTAATCCCTCACACTATACATCCATCACACTCCAAATCCCTCTTCCTAAACAATCTGTTCTAGGATTTTTTTTTCCTTTTTGTATGATTTATCTTTTGATATCAGTGGTTTGGGTGTTTTTACACCGGTTTTAGAGATTTAAATATTAAAAGTTATATTTTAGTTTGTTTTCTCCCTTTTTAGGGATTTGTGGTTTATTATTTTGATCGTGAGAACTGTGGTCTTTGACATAGGATCATTCTGTGGTTACACTGGAAAAATGTAAGTACATTTTTCAGTGATTGTTCATTGAGTACATCAATGACAGTGTAATTTAAAATTCACTTACCAAGTACAAAAGTCAGACATACAGTAGCATACTTAGATATCTACCTACACGGTGATAGTATAAAGGCAGTAAAGAGGCACTAGAAACCTGTAAGGAAAAAAATAAAATATGTAAAATAATGATAAAGGCAGCAAGGCTGTGGACAGAAAGACATATTGCCATAGAAAGTAAAACTAACCCCAAAACTATTTTTAACTATCTAAATAGTAAAAAGATTAAAACAGAAAATGTTGGCCCTGTGAAAAGTAGTTAGGGAGAGACTGTAGAGGGCGATGAGAAAAAAGCAAACCTATTAAACAAATTTTTCTCCACTGTATTTACCGAGGAGGATGAGCTTCCTGTTGATGAGCAGAGGGATGAGGTAACCTCCAACTTAAATGTTTCTAGTCTAACCCAGGAAGAAGTGCAGCTCTGTCTTAAGAAGATTAAAATAGACAAATCACCAGGTCCTGATGGCATACACCCCTGTGTCCTAAGGCAGTTAGGTAATGTCATAGATAGGCCCCTATTCTTAATATTTATGGACTGTATAATAACAGGATATGTCCTGAAGGATTGGCACAAAGCAAATGTGGTGCCAAAATTCAAAAAGGGGATAAAAGGTGATCCTGGAATCTTTAGGCCGGTAAGTTTAACCTCTGTTGAAGGTAAAATTTTTGAAGGTTTTCTAAGAGATGCTGCACTGGAGTATCTCACTGAAAATAAATGTATAACTCCTTTCCAGCATAGGTTTATGACAGATCAGTCCTGTCAAACTAATCTCATCAGCATCTATGAGGAAGTTAGTTCTAGACTGGATCGTGGTGCGGCATTGGATGATGCTAAGATTTTTCTAAAGCATTTGAAACTGTGCCACATGAAAGGTTGGTAAGTAAAATAAGAACGCTTGGACTGGGGGGAAATGTTTGCAAGTGGATAAGTAACTGGCTCACTGATAGAAAACAAAGGGTGGTGATTAACGTTACATACTCAGACTGGATGCCTGTTACTAGTGGGGTGTTACAGGGGTCAGTATTGGGCCCTATTCTCTTTAATATTTTCAATAATGATCTTACACTTGGATTGCACAGTAGAATATCAAGCTCTGTAAAGTAATCAATACAATAGAGGATATTGTGTCATTACAAAGGGATCTGGATAAGTTGGAGGCCTGGACAGAGAAATGGCAGATAAGATTTAACACAGATAAATGCAAGGTTAGGCACATGGGGAGGAAAAATCTATTCCATGATTACATGTTAAACGGAAAAATGCTGGGAAAACGTGACATGGAGGAGGACTTGGGAATCTTTGTGGTCAGTAAACTTATTTGTAGCAGCCAGTGTTACGCAGCAGCTGCCAAGGCAAATAGGATTATGGGGTGTATTAAAAAGGGCATAGATGCACATGATGAGAACATTATTCTTCCAGTTTTGGGCACCAGTTAACAGGAAAGACATTGTAGAGTTTGAACAGGTTCAAAGATGTGCAAGAAAAATAATAAAAGGGTTATTTAGGGTTATTTAGTTTAGAGAAAAGACGGCTTTACAGGGACATAATAAATATGTATAAATATATTAAAGGTCAATAAAGAGATCTCTCTCAAAGATTTATTTATACCCAGGACTGTAGTAATAACAAGGGGGCATCCTCTACGTTATGAGTAAAGAAAGTTTCTACATAAACATAGAAAGGGATTCTTTACTGTAAGAGCAGTGAGACTGTAGCACTCTCTGCCAGAGGAAATTGTCATGGTGAATTCAATAACAGAGTTCAAAAAAGGTCTGGATGCATTTCTAGAGCATAATAATCTAACAAGTTATAGTGACAAGGATTGAGGAGAGGGGTTGTTGATCCAGGGATTTATTCTGATTGCCAGATTGGAGTTGGGGAGGAATTTTTTTCCCTAAAATGAGGATTGGCTTCTACCTCATGGGGTTTTTTGCCTTCCTCTGGTTCAACACTTTAGCAAAATAGGCTGAACTGAATGGACGACTGTCTATCTTTGACCTTACAAACTATGTAACTATGTAATTGTACCGAAAACCTATGGATCGAAATAAGATTCTACAGGCAGGGAGTTGTTACTTGCCACACACTGTCTCTTCCACACCAATATGGGAGTACATAAGAGCAAGAATCACACTTATGATGCTGATTTTTCTAAAGAGAAATAATGTATAGATAATAGGCTAAAAGTCAGAGGATATTCCCAAACAACACTAAACAGAGTTTATTAAAAATTGAAGAACTGTACACAATCCTCCCTGCTTACCAAACTTTTCACCAAAAATGTCCAAAATAGTCTATTTTTTTCTACAACCTATACCAAGGATTTCAATAATGTGAGAAAGATCTTCTATAAAAACGAACAGGTTGTTGCAAGTATAACCCAAGGGATCAGGACGCAAATAGGGCCCCTAATGAGGTTTCACCTAGCTTTTTCTCTAAGGAAGTCCAACAAATAATACGTGGTTGTCATGTAAAGTCTTCTTTCCTTCTGGGAAAAATAGATGTAACATATGTAAATATAGCCTAAAACGCAAGACCTTTACAAATATAACATAAGGTAATATAACACCAAATTATTTAAAAAATTTCAGTTGAATACCGATACACTTCCTTGTGGTGTATGCCAATACTATTGCTTGTCTTTTCAGTAATAAATGTTTGATTGGTGCACTATTAATACACAAAGTTATTACTTTATAATATACTGTTATTTGCGCGGGTTTTGTTTTTTAAGTTTTGGCATACAACTTATCGTCGGGGTTTAAGGTGGGTGTGCAATTTACAGTTGGTCTGGTGGTTCGTGGTGATAGGGGGGGTGAGTTGGGGGGGGTTATGGGGGGTAATTGCCATTTATTAAGTTTTTTAGTGTATTGTTTGTAGGGTTGTGTTGTATATTGTTTGTTGTGTGTGTTTATCGAAGGGGGGTGGTGGGGGGGTTTTTTCTTTTTTTTTTTTTTAGGGGGGGTGGTTTTTTTGGGGGGGGGGTCGGTTGGGGCGGTTTTAAGGCGGGGGGGGGGGGGGGGGGGGTTTATTTTTTTTGGGGTATTTTGTTTATTTTTTTTTTTCTTTTGTTTTTTTTTATTTTGGGGGGGGGTTTGGGTGGGGGTTATGTTAATTCGTTTTTATTTTTTTGGTTTATGGGGGGAGGGGGGGAGTGGGGGTTTATTTATGTTTTATTTTGGGGTTGGGAGGATGGGGGGCGGGAGAGGGGGGGGGGGGGGGGGGGGGGGGGGAGGGTGGATAGGGGGTTTTTTTTTTTTATTTTTTATTTTTGGGCTGGGGTGGGTTTTTTTTGGGGGGGGGGGGGGGGGCGGGGGGAGGGGGTTTTAATTTATTTTTGGGGGGGGGGGAAGTAGTTTTGGGCGGTATTTTTTTATTTTTCTTTATGGTTTCTTTTCAGGGGGTTTTTTTTTGGGGTTAGGGGAGGTTTTTTTTCTATTTTTTTTTTATTTATTTATTGGGGGATGGGGGTTTGTTTGGGGGGTTTTCTCTTTTTAAATCATTTTTATTTTTTAAAAAAAAAAAAATTTTTTAAAAATTTTTTTTTTAAAATTAAAATTATTTTTTTTAAAATTTTTTTTCTTGAATATAATTTTGTTTTTTGTTAAAAATAATGTTTTTTTTTTTTTATTTTTTAAAAATTTTTTTTTATTTTTTTTTATATTAAATAAAAAAAAATAATATAAAAATAAAAAACAAACAAAAATATTAAAAAAAAAAAAAAAAAAAAATTTTAATTTTTTTTTTTTTTTCTAAAAATTTTTTTTTTTTTTTTTTAATTTTTAAATTAAAAAAAAAACTTTTTTTTTTTATAATCTTTAAATTTTTTTTTTAAAAATTTTTTATAAAAAAAATAATTTAATTTTAAATTATATTTAAAAAAATTTTTTTTTTTTTTTTTTTTTTTTTTTTAAAAAAAAAAAAATTTTTTTTATTTTTTTAAAAAAAAAAAATAAAACAAAAAAAAAATTTTAAATTTTTTTTGTTTTCTTTTTTAAAACCTTTTTGCTTAGACCCTTTTTCTCTTTTTTGTACTCCTGGTATATATCTATCCAAACAATAAAATAATTCTCGGGAAAGATTTTCCAGTTTAAAGGTTTCTACCAATGATCATCTCCCCACACAAGGGGGTTAATAGTTTCTAGTCCCTGTATTTTTAGGCTATGTTCACACGGCTTATTTTGGGACGGATTTCAGTCCGTAATTCGCGCCGTACTGCGCGAATTACGGCTGAAATCCATCCCAGTCATTATGGTAATCCACAGTTCTACATAGTAGAACTATGGATTCAGTATTCTCCTATTCCTCACTCGTCGAACAATACGGAGAGCGAAATGTGGACATGTCAATCATTCATGGCGGTATACGCGCCGTGGATAATGAATGTCTATGGGGCCGGCTGTTTGCCCCCCGCCCTCGCTGCACAGCAAACAGCGTAATTGCGGGTGAAATCCGTCCCCACAATTACGCCGTGGATAAGCCATGTTAACATAGCCTTAAAGTTGCAGGGCCACACGCATGTACTAATTAGTTTTGTTTTCGCTAGCACCACATTTGTTGTTGGTCTAGCACACCATGAATTGTTTGGCGGCTGGGGGGTATTTTAACCATTGTGACCATGAGTTTTTATTTACCAATGCTGGGTTTGTATAGTGCATGCTGGACATGTCTTTACTTTGAATTCTAAATTCTGATGGATGCTACTCACAGTCCATACACCCAGAGTTAAAAGGAGCAATGAGCTGAATTTTTCTGTTTTTCTATTCTTTTTTAATCCACTTCTGGCTTTGGCTAAAAAATATAGAATAAAAAACTAACACGAAAATGGCATAATTTTTCAAAACAATGGTGTGTTAGGTAGATCACTAATTAGTGCTCTTTGAGTACAAAGTGATTTAGTTTGCTTGTTAGAAGTTAGTAAAATATTGCAATAATTTCACTCAAATCAGTGTCTGTACTTCAAATCATATTTCCTTGTATCCTAATCTCTTTGAAATTAAATGCATTAGTTGAAGACTTTTTAGTTCACATGGTCACCATCAGCACTTAGTTTCTCATGTACATTATTTTGATTAACACTGATGTGGTAGAAATAGACAGGAACAAATTAAAGCTGAAATTTAATTACAAGTCTATCTAGAACTAATTGGAACCTTAGAAAATGTTCACCCTTCTAATTCATTAATCAGCCTTTCTGACTACCATCAAATTAATAAATGTAATTAAAAAACCATATATTTAAATGGCCACTTTTATATTTCAGAAAAGCTTGTATGTTTGCTTATTACCATTGCATCACAATTAATACAATTTCAACCCTCAACTAAAATAAAACATATGTTATAATAATGTCCATTGGTTTAAAATACATACATACTTTAAATTGTGAAGGATTGTTGCACGACGGCTCCTTTTTGTTAGCATGACCATAGCGCAGTTGCATTTATATGTTCATGTTAAAAGGATTGCCCATGGTTAGAATAAAATGATAGGATATTTAAAAAAACAAACAAAACAAAGTGAGAACACAAAAACAAAAAAAAACAAAAAAAACAGTGCTATAACTGGCCGGGTCCTGTGTCTGGTACTGCATTCTATTCAAATGAAATGGGAGCTGGGACTTACAATACCAGACCACTGCCTTGGAATACATAAACGTTTAGCTGTCGATCATGAAAAACTGCTGATCTTTATTCTAATTTGGAACAGCCCCCTAAGGACACATCTCATTTTGGCCACAAAGGATTCTCCTAATATTGTTTTTTCTAGTTTTGCATCAATGGATTTCAAGTATAACTTTTTCATTAATGTTATTCTTGCCTTTTAGGGCATATTTTATTTTTTGAATATTAAGTACATGTAATTTGGCATTTAATTTATAATATTTTATAAGTAGAGATGGGCGAATTTCCCGAAATTAGTTTCGTTCACTTCGCCGAATTTCTCGGCAAAAAAAAACTTCGTTCCAAATTACTTCGGCACGAATACGTTTTTTTTTAAAACCAGCTATTTCCAGGCTGCACAGAGCGTTGTGCCATGCTTAAATATGCAGAGTGAGCTTGGTTTGGTCTTCATACAATGTTGTGTTTTAGTATGACACGCACATGACTGCCGCCGCTCTTAGAATAGATTCACTCTCAAAATTCCCTGGGCATTGAGAGGGCACACAAAACTGGGACCAAATAAAAACTGAAGTGGAATGTTAGCCTGCTGATAAATCATGCGCGCGGAAAGCTGGAGCGGAAAGAAAAACAAAACAAGCTTGAGGGATCAGGTCGGCAACAATCAGTGACAGAGGTGGACTGTGGTGGACTGGCGGGCAGCAACAGAGGCATGAGTGAGGTATCAGTGAGTGGCAACAATGACATTCTTGAGGTGGCGCAAACACTAGGAATAGGGCACAGAGTGGCACAATAAAATGACACCAGTGTCTAGGTCACAGGCAGCAGCCCCACCACAGCAGCAGCATGAAGTCAGACAGTGGCACAATGACACAGTGTTTAGGTCACGGCAGCAGCCCCACAGCACAGCATGAGGTGTTCAGAAGGGGCCACCCAATGGCATTATGGAGCGTGGCAAAAAAAACGGAGTAGGCCACAGAGTGGGGACAATTGGACACAGTTGTGGGAGGGTCACGCCAGCAGCCACTCAGCTCAGCGCAGCATGAGGGTCAGATAGTGGCACAATGGACACAGTGATGTATGTCTCGGCAGCAGCCCCACAGAAAAAAACAGCAGCATGAGGTCAGAGCAGTGGCCACAATGGCATTTGGAGGTGGCAAAAAAAACAGGAAGGTAGGCCAAGAGTGGACACATGACACAGTGTGGAGGTCAGGCAGCAGCCACAGCAGCAGACATGAGGTCAGACAGTGGCACAATGACAGAGTGTGTAGGTGTCACGGCAGCAGCCAAACAGCAGCATTGAGGTCAAGGAAGACAGTGGCCACAATGACTATTCTGGAGGTCGGCAAAAATAAAACAGGGGGAATAGGCCACTAGAGTGGGACAATGACACTAGTGTGGAGGTCACAGCAGCAGCACAGCAGCAGACATGAGGTGCAAGACAGTGGCTCAATGACACAGTGGTGTAGGTCACGGCAGCAGCCACAAAACAGCAGCATTATGTCAGACAAGTGGCAAAATGACAGTTGTTGTAGTCACTCGGCAGCATGCAGACACAGCAGCAGCCATGAGGTCAGACGTGGACAAATGACACAGTGTGTAGGTCACGGGCAGCAGCCACAGCCCAGCAGCATGAGGTCAGACAGTGGCACAATGACATTCTGGGGTCGGTTATTTAAAATTAAAAATAAAAATTAGGTAATTTAATTGTAAAAAAGTTTTATAAAAAAAACAGGAATAGGCCACAGGAGTGGGGTACAATGGGACACAGTGTGCGAGGTCACTGGGCAGCAGCCCACAGCAGCAGCATGAGGTCCGCACCAGAGTGGGGCACAATGACACCAGTGTGTAGGTCACGGCAGCAGCAACAGCAGCAGCATGAGGTCAGACAGGGGCACAATGACGTGTGTAGGTCACGGAGGCAGCAGCCACAGCAGCGCATGAGGTCAGGACAGTGGCAACAATGACCACAGTTTGTAGGTCTCCAGGCAGCAGCCCCACAGGCAGCAGCAAATGAGGTCTCAGACAGTGGCACAATGACATTTGGGACGGTGGCAAAACAAAAAAAAACTCTCGGAGTAGGCCACAGAGTGGGGAAAATGAAACTAGTTAGCAGTGTGTAGGTTACACGTCGGCAGCAGCCCACAGCGCAGCAGGCATGAGGTCAGACGTGGCACAATGATAGATTGTGTTGGTCCGGCAGCAGCCACAGAAGCGCAGCATGAGGTCTCAGACATTGGCACAATGACATTCTGGACGGTGGCAAAAAAAACAGGAATAAGGCCACAGAGTGGGACAATGACCACAGTTTGGAGGACACGGCATGCAGCCACAGCAGCTGCATGAGGTAAGACAGTGGGCACAATGGACACAGTGTGGTAGGTCCACTGGCAGCAACACAACAGCAGCATGAGGTCAGTATCAAGTGGCACTCAAATGGGACAGTGTTGTAGGTCACGGCCGCAGCAACAGCCAGCTAGCATGATGGTTCGACATGGCACAAGACACAGTGTTGTAGTCACGGCAGCAGCCAAAGCTAGCAGCATGAGGTCAGACAGTGGCACAACGACCATTCGGAGGTGGGCCAAAAAAACAGGAGTAGGCCACAGAGTAGGACAATGACACAGTTGTTGTAGGTTCCGCAGCAGCCACAGCCTAGCAAGCATGAGGTCAGACAGTGGCACAATGACTCAGATGTGTTGTAGAGTCATAGGCAGGAAGCACAGCAGCAGTCATGGAGGTCAGACAGGTGGGCACAATTGACAGTGTGTGTTGGTTCACGTCAGCAGCACAGCAGCAGCATGAGGTCAGGACAGTAGGCCACAATAATGACACCAGTGTGTAGGTTCACGTCAAAGTATGCCACAGCAGCAGCATGAGGTCAGGGACAGTGGCACAATGACATTTGGAGGGTGGCAAAAAACAGGAATAGAGCCACAGAGTGGGAACAATGACACAGTGTGGAGTCACGGCAGCAGCGACCACAGCAGCAGAGGCATTGAGGTCTGTACGTGGCAAAATGACACAGTGTGAACGGTCTCGGCAGCAGCCCACAACAGCGCATGAGGTCAGGACAGTGGCAACAATTGACAGTGTTTGTAGGTCACGGCAGCAGCACTAGCGCAGCATGAGCTCCAGACAGTGGCACAATGACACAAGTGTGATAGGTCACGGTCAGCAGCCTCATAGCAGCTGATGAGGTCAGACAGTGGAACAAGACACAGTAGTGTAGGTCACTTGGTGGGCAGCAGCCCCAAAAGCGCAGCATGAGGTCAGACAGTGGCCAATGACATTCTGGGAGGTGGCAAAAAAAAAAAACAGGACAGAGCACAGAGTTAGGACAATGACACAGTTGTGTAGGGTTCACGGCAGCAGCACCAGCCTAGCAGCATAGAGGTCAACAGTTGGACACCATTGAAAGTGTTGTGTAGTCATGGCAGGAGCCACAGCGAGCCAGATGAGGTCAGACTGTGGCACAATGAACAGTTGTGTAGTGTCTCGGCAGCAGCCACTGCAGCAGCAGAGGTCAGGGACAGTGGCACAATGACAAACAGTGGTGTAGGTTTTCACGGCAGTAGCCCACAGAGCAGCATGACGGTCAGACAGTGGCCACCAATGACATCTCTGTGGGGGCAAAAAAAAAACAGGAATAGGCCACAGAGAGAGTGGAAAATTTGCACAGTGTGGAGGTCACGGCAAGCACGCACAAACAGCAAGCATGAGTTCAGGGACAGTGGCCTAAAATGCACAGGTGTTGTAGGTCATGGCAGCAGCCACAGCAAGCATGCATGAGCTCAGACCTGTGGCACAATGACACAATGTGTAGGTTAACAGCAGCAGCCTCAGCAGCAGAACATGAGGTGAGAGCAGTGGCACAATGGGAACAGTTTGGGTTCGGTCACGGTGACACGCAGCCACCAGCAGCAGCAATGAGGTCAGCACAGTGGAACAATGACACAGTGTTGTAGTCACGGGGTCATGCAGCACAGCAGCAGCATGAGTCACGACAGTGGCACAATGACACGGTGTTGTAGGTCTCTTCACGGAGCAGCCACAGCTGGCAGCATAGAGGTCTGACAGTTGCCAATGACATTCTGGAGGTAGGCCCACAAAACAAGTAGTAGGCCACTGACACAGGCGGCACAATGACAGAGATTGGATGTGCCGGCGGGGGCCTCCCTAGCAGCACATGATGGTCAGGAATAGTGGCACAATGAATTCTGTGAGGCTTGGCAAAAAAACCAGGAGTAGGCCACAGAGTGGGACAATGACACGTGTTGTAGGTCACGGCAGACAGCTCACAGCAAGCAGCATGAGGTACAGACAGTGGACACATGACAGAGTGGTGTGTAGGTTCACGGGAGGCAGCAGCATGAGGTCACGGGGACAAGTGGACAATGACAACGTTGTGTAGGTCACGGCAGCAGCCACAACAGCAGCATGAGTCAGACAGTGGCACCAATGACAGTGTGTTAGGTCACGGGGCAGCAGCCACTGCACTAGACTAATGAGGTCAGGACAGTGGCACACTCATTGACAGGAAGTGTGTAGGTACGGCAGCAGCCACAGCAGGCCTGCATGAGGTCAGACAGTGGCCACAATGACGATTCTGGCAGGTTGAGCGCAAACCATAAAAACAAGGAGAATAGGCCCAGAGGTGGGGACAATGACACACGGTGGAGGTACCGAGGGGCTCAG